>VDFB02206776.1:0-36619 GCA_007258455.2 Sequoia sempervirens | reverse complement strand
TCACCTCAAGCACACAGAGGGTTAATATATAAAATTCTCTTAAATTTATCCTCTATAATCTTTCAAATACCATGAATATATAGGGAACTGAGATAAGTTAAATAGGAAAGCAAAAGAGAAGGACAAAAGCAATAGAGATTTAAAATGATTTGAATTATTTCTAAAAATTATTAAGCTTTGTGATAGATCGATGCCTAATCATGGGCCACATAATCAAATATAAAACTGTAATAGAGATCCTATCAACAAACTAGGTTCATCAAATGGATTTAAAATATGTTAATGCCTTAAATTAATATCCACTCATGTTGTCATAAAGTTCTACTTACCGATCCCACTTGTGCACTCTAAATTACAGTTATTTGATCAAAGTAATTTAGGTTTCTACCAAGGGAAAATAGTGTTGAGGAGCTGATCATGGGCTTTAAAAATTTTGCAAATCATTTGGGTCTTCACAACATTCCAAAGATGTAGGATGAAAACTTTGTGTAGGGTGGTGAAAAAATGGAGGAATAAAGTTTGTTTCAGTTTAATTTTTTGGGATTATGGGTGTTAAATTTATGAGCATTGTAATGTATGTAGTTGCTATGTTTTGATGGGCTAATTATTTGAAAAAAAAACCTTTTTAACATTCATGTAAAATCAATATACGTACTTTATCACTGAGATAGATTGATAGGATTTTGATGGATCCCAATAATTGGGTCGATTTTGTATCAATTTTGTAACTTCATGAGCTACAACCAAAGGTTTTCTTCCCAATTATTTCCTGCTAGTATGCTCACCTGAACCAAGTTTTGTAAGTTATATTTATATTTATATTTATATTTATATATTATAGTGGCCTACCACTTTTATCAAAAAAAAAAAAATCTCTTTACTTGAAACTGAACCATGGCCAAATAGCACAATCACAAGAAAGTTGTGATGAAAAATTCAAACATCCCTAATATATTAAATTCATATGATTAAAATCATACAAATCTAGAGACAACTTCATGATAGTAATATGTTGTTGCACAAATTAGTTAACACTTTCCTATAAAATCAAACTATTACAATTTACACACTCTATTTATGACTCAGAATCAACACTATGGGTGATCCCATAATAGTGGTTTACAATTTTTGGCCAAACTGGACATTGAAATTATTATTTTTAACAGAATCTTCACATTCGGGCACCTATAACGGCTAAAATTTGAGGAATTTGAAGATAGTGCAAACTAGAGTCTCATCAAATTTTGTCTGTAGATTCTAAAAATATTTTTTTCAAAATTTTTGGAATCAAATTGCACTTCTTTTTCATCTCCCATGAAAATTGATTTTTTTCAGAAAACAACATATTAAAAAAGTGACGCACACCGTATAACGTATAACTTTTTCCATGAAGGATAAAATTCTAATTATTTCAAATTTAGATTTGTAATTTGATATCTAGTAAGCTTCCACTTGGTTAGATAGTTTTAATTGAATATTTTTCCTTAATCAAGTTTCAAAGTCAAACTAATCACAATTCGCATTAATAAAGGCTTAATCAGATAACATGTAACTTTTTTGTATATGTCAAAATTTTAATTTTTTTTTTTGTTGGATCAAGGACTTCAATATCTGGGTGCACTCATATTTTTCAATTTTTTTTTTGATAATCTTCTATTTTTCCACATGTGAAGAACAAAGAAATTCATTTTCGATGAAAAACCTATGTTTATTAAAACTTAAAAAACAAATACATAACAAAACCAAAACATATTAAAATTATATTCATTGGATAGCTTGTTCTGAGGAATACCATAATCATTTAAATAAATTTTAAATGAATTCATTTGATCCCCCAAAAGCTAAATCAAAAGTGATTTTTTATCAGCATTTTGATAGGTGTAAAGGAGACGCATTTATAGGTATGGTTTAAAACTAGCGAAGTTCTATCCAAGGGGGTTTGATCTAAGGTGATTTGATCAAACCCTCTTCAATTGGAATCCTTAAAATAGAACTTTTTAAGGCTTAAATCTTTATATTTTCTAAAAATATGTGATTTCAGCTAAAATTCGTTCCTCTCAGGAATTGTAAACCACTATTATGACAGCACCGCTATTCTACATTGCTTTCCTAATTAAAAATTTTAGAACCCTTACAAACGAGAAAGAATGAAAAGATATAGAAGGAAGAAGATCCCTAAAATCTATCTGCAGTTTACATTTGGTAGTATTTCTCCCTTTTATCTGCAACAAGAAATTTTTTGAAATCTTCTTTTTCCCCTCCTTCTTGATCTTCATATATCTTTCTTTACTTTCAATAATAAACCATGCCTATTTCCACTACTTTTCTCTTCCTAAGAATAGTAATCATCCCTATGAAAAAAAAATTGTTGTTGCATTCTTTAATTTTAAGAGAAAAGCATTAAAACATTATAGCATTTGGGTGAAAATAAATTACCAAGGTAAAACCCCCTCTACCCATTTTGGTTCATTCTAGTAACTTTCATGTAACTAAAATAAATCTTACCAGTGAAAACCCTTTACCTTTTTTTTTTCCTACATATCACCCATTTTAGTTATTTTCCTAGCCAAAGTTTTCTTCTTTTTAAGTGTGGAGGCCTTTAATTTTGTTATCAAGCTATATGAAACTTTATCGATGCCCCATACATTATTTCACTTTACATTTAAAATAAAATAACATGAGAGAGGCAACATGGAGCCCCCCTGCTTTCTTTCCGAATGAAACTTGGCTTTGGTAGCTCCCCCGCAGGCTAGCGAGGGATGGTTCAAATGCCTCATCTTTTTGACTATTGATCAGTCTTTGTTTCTTTGTTTTGTTGCATCTCAAAAACCCTTGACATCAACAAGAAAATGTTATAGTGGTCACCATGAAACTCTATCCTCTTCTCATTGAACGTATTGCATATGAGGGCTCATCATGGCAAATAGTTACATGAACACATAGAGCATTCACATAATAGAAACATTGCTCGAAAAATAGCAAAGAATCACGTTCCTCCCTTTGAAGTGTTAAAGTTACAAACTTCTACACTACAATCCAACACCAAGATGTAACATGTAATTTGAGGGCACCAACTAATTGTAATTAATAATATCCTCTTACAATCTTGTCATGCCACTATGCTACTAATAAATGTTTAAGCAAAAATAATAAAATTTAGGTGTTAGTGCCAAAGTAGAATTTCTTCAAATGATATTTGATATACTTCATTGTGAGTGCAAACTATCCCCATGTAGAAAAAAAAGTACTCGAATTACCCACAAAACAGGCAATGAACAATGATGTTTCCAACAATAGATTCTTGTATCTACATAAAAATTTCCATTGCAACATTAAATTCACCCCTCACCCAACACGATGGCTTCCCGTTTGCAACATAGATACTTCCTAATCTCTACACCAATACCCATAATACATCCTTTGAGCCTTCTCAAATTTTGTAGTTGTGTCTTTTGGATCCCTCGTCTCATTGTGAAAATTGAAAAATAGTTCCAATCTTCAAGTGAAATGTAACATAAGAATTCTTTTCATTTGATTCACTTTATGTAATGTTAATTGTTTCTTTCATTGTAAGCCAGTCACTATTGTGTTTTAGTTCCATGTTTTCAAGCACACACATAAACAATTGATGAGTTTGTATCCACTCCAAGTGCATCCTCAATCAATTCTAGTCCATCCATGGATGTTGGAATCCATTTTTTAGGGAAGATCTTGGCTTTCCCTAGAATGAGCCAATCAAGCCAAGTTATTGAAGTAGCTACCACCACTAAAGGAACAAAAACCCTTGATACATAGTTAGCAAGTTTTTGGATAGGTGGTGTAGACATTTGGGTGGCCTCTACAAGCTCAACAATCTAAGACAATGTAGTTATAAACCTATATGAGTTTCTTTGACAATCAAAATGCCACTCTTATTCATGGTTCCACCATTGACCTTATTCATAGACCTCTTGATCAACTAAATAGAAGCTTCCTCAAATTGTGTGACACATGTCAAGTCCCCTTTTGGGCTTGACTAATTTTTTTTAATTTTAAAACAAGTTTTTATCCTAAATTGATATAAGGTTTCCTTTGAATGTTCCTTAGATGAAAAAATGAATCGCGTACACATCAAAATCCACTTTCAAGCACCTTACACAGAAGTCAAAATAGGCCAAGTGGCCTTTGGAATTCCCCTAAAAAACTAGTCAAACAACCTGCTAAAGTCATGAAAATGTACATTCATGCAAAAATTTGACCCAAGAACTCAGTGTAGCAAATAGTATGGAAAAAAATATTTCAAGGTGCAAGATATTGAATGAAAAAGTAGCTCACTAAGACTTTTCTACAACTACACCTATCAAAAACCAACTTGAACACACCAATTCACCTCCTTGAAAATTTATCAAATAACCTCTTGGGAAGCTACCACTAGAAACACTAGAAAATTGAGGTCCATTGAGCATGTGTGTAAAAGGATTCTTCACCAATCCATTTCCTTCACAAAATATTAAGTGTCAAATTTGACCTCTTTGAAACACTCTAGAAATGTAGATGTAAAAACAAAATAAATTACATTTGCTTTTGACCTTGAAAAAATATATAATTTGATCCTGAGACTCTAAAACTGGACCAAGGAGCATATGGATGTGAGGGGAATGAAGAGAACCAATCCATCTACCATGATGATCATCTAGTTGTGAAATATTAGTCTGAATAGGAGGCCACTTTGCAAGCCTGAGAGTATGCAAATAGTAAAACAATTACAAAACCCTCCAATGTGTCACTTCAAAACCCTATCAAAACCCATCACAAGAAGCTGAAATCAAACATACATGTTCACATATGACAAATGAATACACTGACCAAGAGATTTGGCATGAAATCAAATGGGCTCTAAATTATGACCCTCCAAAGTAGGTCATGAGGGAAGATTTTTCAAGTGCATTTCTAAGTGTACAAAGAAAATTTTACATCATGGGAACTTAATTTTGCAAAAAATTTACAATCCCAATAGTAGCTCTTGCTTGGGGATGTCTATTCTTCAATGAAAAAAGTAGATTTTAGAATCTTTTGGAAGAGCAGACCGAGTGAGAGAATCATTGGGTGACAAAGTCTTTATTCAATTTTAACCTGACTCAGTTGCCCTAGGCCACCAAATGAAAAAGGGAATTCAATTATTACCCCTAGAAAACACCAATTTGTTAAAGGAGCTGATTTCCCCTAATCCATACTTGCATTTTCCATACCACTGCAACACATATAACCTTCTTCTTACAAGCATAGATATGTGATTACCACTAAAATCTGCCTAATTACAAACATTGCCAATAACATCTCTCACATTTTTTCTAAGTATACCATTGCTAATGTAATATCTTTCATTATGCATTGTATAACCAAGCATTAAATGAAAATTTTCATAATCATATGACACATATATGTGATATTCATCACATGAAATATATTCATATTGAAAATAACATTCCTTTCTCTTCATGTTATTGTCATGCTCCATCAAAATACCTCCCAACTAAACTAGAAACTAAAAGTGTTCATACTCCTCCAAGTAGTTGAATTCATGATACTCAACCTTACCTACAACATTTGTATCAAATGTATAACATTAATAGGAAATTCCCTCAAGGAGCTCATCAATGTGTTGCTTTTTTTTCTTAAGGCCATATTCTAACACTATGTTAGATGCATAATCATAGTTCTCTATAAAGAGTGGATTATCTCTACACCAATAAGGATCATCAAATAAGGGGTTTTTTCATACATTCATTATTGTCATAAAATATTTTGCCTCCTTAGCATGAAGTTCTAAATATTTCATATTATCATTGTATTCAAAATCCTTACAATCACTAAAAGAGCATACAAATATATTTTCAACTTCATTCATGTCATCAATAGTTAACATCTTTGACTCGCATTCTAAAAACTCTTCATAGGAAGAAACTTGTTCCTTCTCAAGCAAACATGAATTCCTCTCATTATCAGCATATTTCTTATTTGATTCAAAATATTCTATCTTGGCTTCATGAGGATAATCATAATCAACAGATGAATGACCATACTCAATGCCATCATAGTTACTACATCAATGAGACTTGTCAATATTAAACCTATGTTCAAGCTCTTCAAATTTATTGCACAGTCTTACGTATTCCATAGGACTATAGGTATTGGAATCTTCAAAAGATTAAAAAACACACATTTAATTTGCTTCACTGAGGTATGCATTTTCAACTTATTCTCTACTCTCTTCTTCATCATATGATATCTCACTTCTTGACTCATATGGAGCAGCAAAATCATTATCATTATAGATTGAAAACATAATAGTTTTTTTATGATCTTCTCTAATATTTTCAAAAATAAAAAATGAATTCACACACTTGGCCAAGCCTAAGAGGCTTCAAATGCTTTGGCAGAGCACTCAAACTTGGTTCATAAGACTCATAAAATAAATCAATGCATACTAAATTTTTAGGTCTATGATACTCAAAAATTGCAAACAGAGTATCCATAAATCTTGCATAGAGATCATATGATTATTCTCCTTCATGTCTCCTTATGTAAAAGAGGTCTTGAACAAAGACCATAGGATCACAAATGCATGCAACTTGTTGACAATTTGTTTGGGGCTCTATGTGATCAACATTATGTAATGATGTATAAGCTGAATCAATAGGGTGTAAATGCTCTTAAATTCATTTTTAATTTCTGATTTACATTGTCCATAAACATTTGGTGCCTCAAGGTAGAAAACACTTGTAGACAAATAACCCTTGTGCATTCTATATTTCAGTTTTTTTTTAATGTTCATGGCTATATCATAGGCCTGATGCAAGGTTGTAGGATCATTATCTCTCAACAAATAGTTCATTTCTTCATCAAAAAATCCCAAATAAATAACTAAACCTATTGCATCATGGGTCTAATAACCTCAGGAATATCCCTTAATGTTTTAGCGAATCTTAGGTTAAATGTTGGGACCAACTTTTCCTCTTCTTTCTCAATGCTCATATAGTTATATATCACAAAACTAGCATTGATTCTTTCACCAAATTTCTCCAAGAACACTACTTTGGACTTCTCCCAAGAATAGATAGAGCATGTTGGTAAATAAGAGAACCAATCTCTTGCATCTACCTTTAGAGACTAAACAAATAGCCTCATGGTCATATCCTCACGATCTACCTCATAGTCATCCATTAAATTATTGAATTCTTGCAGATATCTATTAGTTGACTCAAACTTCTCACCATTGAATTTGGGTATTTTATCTTTGATTTTAGGTGGTTTGACATTTGTGAAACCATAAATTCCATCAAAATTTATGGCTCTTGACCTTTTAGTGTTGAAATTTCTTTGATGACATGACAAGGCCTACACACTATGCACTGTTACTGTGTGAGTAAAATATGTGTTACAAATGAAAAAAAAACACACCTAATAAGACATTATATTGAGAGATTTAAATAACAATTAATCTAATTAAAGTAGGAAATCTCTTAAAAATGTCATATTTCTCTCTATCTCCAAAGATTTATTAAATCATTGTGGCTCTCAGATGTTGGTATGTGGCGACTGATCATGCTATACTGTATAGCCCATGGTATACTGTACATCCCAACATGTATCCTTGCCGGGGTCAAATAAAAAAAGGGAAAAATCTTGCTACTTTTTTGCATCATCTCCGAAAAAGGGAAAATCTATTTTTGTAGAACCCAAAATCTAGAAGCTTCTAAGCTTGATAAAAAGGGGTTCAGATGGGTATTACAGTATGATGAAAAACGCGATTATTTGCAAGATTGTAATAAGTTTTTCACTGGATAATAAAAGTATTGGATGGCCGTGGTTTGGTGGATGTAGCCTAGATTGGGTGAACCACGTTAAATTCTTTGTGTTATAATTTATTCTGTGTGCATTTTAGTTTCTCTATTTTATTAATTAAATCTGCATTTAATTGTTAGATATCTACCATTTCTAACCCTAACATCAGATTGTGTAATCACTGTGACTATTAAAATGACAATCTAGAGAATGAGATATAGTAAAATGTAGGAATCTAATCTTATGTAATGATTGTTGAATGATATGATGATGATACTATAGTTGAGAATTACATGAAAATGATAAAAGAAACTATTGTAAACTAAGATGAAGCTAAATGAAAAGCGATGATTATGATTGTTATATGATTGCTAATTACTATTGCTTAATTGCTCAATGCTCAAATGCTTAATTGCTCTAATGTTATTTTTGTATAGTAAGATGCACAAAGTTGGGATTCATTTCCTATAGAAAGAGGTTGCATTTATAGATTCTTGGTAGCATATTTGTGATTTGGCAACAAAGAAAAGTTTTGGATTTGATTTGAAAGATTCAATGGTGAAAGACGAAGAAGCCTGAGGAGATTATGGAGATTGTTCCTCCTCATAAAAAAAATCAGCTAGATGATAGGAATGGTCAATGGAAGAAGATGAATTAGTTTGCCTATAATTTGCTTGTGAAGGCTGAGTTAAATTAATTAGATATAAAATATCTAATTTTGTTGGTGGATATGATGAGTGAAAAGAGGAAATAGCTATAGAAATATACTTTTATTTGAATCTTTGGATTTATTCAAATTAGTTAAAGAGGAATTTAATTTAATAAAACAAAGTATAGAAATCTATTTATTAAATAAACATGGAAGAAATATAGTAATAAAATAAAAATATATATGTGAACTTGTTTATTTATTTTATATGAAAGAAAATAGATAATTAAATAAAATAAGGTGTTTGAATTTGTTTATTTAATTAAGATGAAGTAATGTGATAAAGATAGAAGAATAAATGTGAACTATATAAATAAAAATTTCTATTTATTTATAAGTAGATGAGAATAGAAAGCTTAATTAATCAAATAAATTGTAATTAATTAATTAAATTATTTAGACCATTTTTAGGTGTATACATTTTTCCCCTCTTTGAAGTGATGTGTTTATGCATTGCTTCAAAGAAAATTTTATTGTTGTTGCTAGTACTAACAAAAATCTTTCGATATGCCCCAGATGTTGATCTTCAAGTGATGATAGATATATGCCCCCTCAGAAGAAAAATTGATGAATTTTATGATTTTTTTGGATTTTTTCAAAATTTTACAATTTTTTGAACATTTGATAAATATTTTCAATTTCAATGATGCAAAATTGATTTATCTCCTAAAAAAGGATGTTTACTCTGCTAGTTGATTAAATATTTCCCTACTTTTCCTCCTTGTGTTTGATGATTTTTTATCGTGTTAGCCTTTGATTTGATATTGATTAATGATCCTGATAGATTATATGATTATTGATCTCATGATAGGTGAGATTCAATGATTGATTGATTTATTGACCTCATGATAGGTAAGGATCAATGATAGATTGATGATTGACCTCATGATAGGCGAGGTTCATTGATAGATTTATTGATTGACCTCAAGATAGGAGAGGTTCATTGTAGATTAATTGATTGACCCCATGATAGGAATGGATCAATAATATATTGATTTTTGACCTCATGATATGTGAGGATCAATGATAGATTGATTTTTGAATGATTGATAACATTGCTAATTTGTGATATGTTATGATCATAGGAGGATTTTAGAGTTCTTCCCAAAGACATGGGATATGATTCTGCATTTGGTGTAGGCCGATATAGATATCATTAGTCAATGTGGTTTATCAGCTTTGATTTATATGCCCCAGTATAGGATTGATTAATGTAACAGTGATGATGTGCACTTATTCAATCAGAGAATTTATGATTGCTCTATCATGTTATTGATTCACTAGCCTTGGAAAATCTATAATGCAGATGCAAAACTAATATGAATGCAATCTAATTTAACCATGAAAATCTACATATGAAAACATTGTCATCTTAATAGTCCATTTATCCCACTTTTACCATCATTGAGCCTTTAAAATGTTGAAAGTGAGTACAAGCATCAATGGTATGAGTTAGACCATGATGACTTGAGTACTACTTTCATGATTTTTCATATTGCAAGTGAACAAAAGCATTTACATATAATTAAACCAAGATGACCTGAGTATTTCTTGCATAAATAGACGAGAATCAATCACTTTCCTATGTGAATTTTGTTAGGGTTAGAAGGCATATATCTAATAGTTAAATGCAGATGTGATCAATAAGATAGAGAAATAAAACATACAAAATTATAGTAGAAACAAGACAACATAGAGAATTTAATGTGGTTCATCCAATCCATGCTACATACACAAAACCACAACCATACAATGATTTTATTACCAAATGCAGAACTTATCACAATCTTGCAAATAATCACCTTTTCCTACATACTATAACCCCCATCCCAATCCATTATAACAAGCTTTTTAGAAGCTTCTAGAATTAGGGTTTTACAAAGTCATTTTTTTCTTTTTCGATGATAATGCAAAAAAATGGGATACATGTTGCAGTGTACATTATAGCAAGATTAGTCACCACATACCAAAAAATTCTGAATGTCATCAGTGATACTTGGTAGATCACGTCTCGTGAAAAATCACATAATAATAATAATTAACTCCCAGATAGTAGACAATGAAAAATCATACTCTTTCCTTGCTTCTCTAGTTCACATATATCATCGAGTTGCTCCAAAGATATGATAACAAAAAATAAAATAAAAGTACAACATTTGAACACTCAAGCTAGAGTGGTAAATTAATGATTCAAAAGAATATCATCCATCTAAATTTGTTTTCATTGATTTGATTTCAGTTGTTTGTTATGGATGGTTTATTTTTTGAAATTTTTTGATGTTTGATGTATGTTCAATGTGGAGTTTCATTATGATCATTGTGTTTGTTGTGTTGTCATATTGTTGTTTGTCTATTTGTTTAAGCTCAAAGTTTATTGCCCCCAGTGAGTTCAAGATTTTTCCCCCAAGCTAGGGTGAGACATGACCACATTGCCAGGATATGTACATGAGGTTTTATTGCACTTTTTTAGATTTAATTATTTTTTTGTATTTTTTTTACTTTTTCACTTTTGCTTCTTGGATTTTCTTTTCTTCTTTTTTTTTGTATTTTGCAGTTTTTTTTAATTTTCTTTAATTTTTGGATTTTCTAGGATATTTAAGATGAAATGAGATGATATGACTGATTGAAGGATAAAGATGCCCCACAATAGGGGTAATGCAACCATGTATAAATGATAGATCAAATTGAAAGATTCACTGTAAAACATGTCACACAAGTAAAATATCTCTTGTCAAAAGATGGTAATGGTTGATTCCATAAGGCATGATGATGATAAATACTTAGGATCAATAATTTCCTCTAAGTACGATAAGATTGATGATTGTTGATGATTTATTGAAAAAAGATATAAGGATTGGATAATGTTTTATAGCTAGGATCAAATATGATTTGCATGATAAGATTAAAGGTTGGAAAGGGACATGGTGACATGGATTTTGATAAGCTAGGAGATATGGAATGGATGAAAGAAAGGATAAAAATAATGAATGGGATGATCAAGATCAACTAGATAAGATATAGAAACAAGGCCCAAGTATTTTTCCCCTATTCATCATCAAGACCAAGGAAAGGAAGAAAGGATGTATTTAGTAATAATGATGGAATATGGATAAGATGAAGGATATGGTATGGAAGATATGGATAAAGCATATAGGATAAGATATATGATTTTCAAGAAGATCCTTAACCTTGTCAAGATCAAAGGTAGAAATGTAAGGAATGAGCATAGAAAGAATAATGACCATGAATGATAATATGGATGAAACTTATCCCTAAGTGTATAGTGCAAGAGGAATATGGAAGATAGGATATGGATGATAGGGAGATGGAGGATGGACTTAAGCATCAAGTTTCACAACCAAATATACCTCTAATAAACCATTGAAATGGGAATTAGACTCTTAAATGTTGGCAGATTAATGATATGATGGAAGATATAAAGACTTATGCAAAGGTTTGGATTAAAGGAGAATGATGGGGGATGAATTTTGTATAATGGATAGGAGGTTGGAAGGCCTATTATTGGATAGATGGAAAGGATGGAAAGATCAATGTTGGTACACACCTTGAAAGGTGCTAGAGTGATGGAGGAAAAATGGATTTGGAAGGTGATAGGTTATTTAATGGAAAATTGGAGGAAGCTTTTGGATTAGCAAATTTGGATACCAATTTAGATTTTATTGCTTCTATGAGACTTCTAGGAATCCACATGAATTTTGACTTTTATTTTTTCTTTGTGGGCCTTTGACATTTTTCTTTTTGATTTATGGACCTTTGTGCTCTTTGAAAATTTCCTTTTTGCTTTGATGGGACTTTGTGACCTTTTGAAATTTTCTTTTGATTTATGGACCTTTTTGGTCTTTGATATTTTTTCTTTGACAGGCCTTTGTGGCCTTTTAGATTTTCCTTTTGATTTTGGATCAAAATTTCTTTTATTTTTTCATGCCTCTTCGAGGAGACAAGTTGATCCTTTGATACATGTGGATTTTTGACATAGAAGCTTTTGATATTTGGCACCCAAATTTCTTCCAAGAGGAATGGGAAGGGTGGATTGAGATGAATTATATGGAGGTATTTTGGATGAGTTAATGTGGGTAGAATTTTGAAAGGGAATCAAGGATGTGTGCCTTTGTTGTTCTTGAGAAATAGGATATGGACCTAGGATAGAGGGAAGGTTTGATGGACTAGGGTGAGGACCTAGGATAGATGGAATTTTTGATGAACTAGAATGAGGACCTAGGATAGATAGAAGATTTGATGAACTAGGACACTTAGGAATATAATCAAGGCCATGGTGATATGGTTTTCTTTGAACATAAAGGGGTTCTAGGATATCTTGTTCATGAAGGCCTAATCCTTTTCCTTTGTAATTCATACTTTGACACATTCATTTAACAATGGGATATGGATTTTTTGTGAAACAATATGTGAGTCCATTGTGGGGATGATATGATATAGATGAGAGGATAGGTGTTGGAAGTAAACCAAAATGAATTAAGTTGGAGGATCCTAATTTATAGGTGTGGGTTTCATGGATAGCTTGAATAGGTGTGATAGGATCTTGACATGGGGATGATGGGGTGTTTTGATATTGACTTGTAAAAGGATCATGAGGTGTAGGAGAGAAATTATCTTCCCCTTTATTAAGTATGGAATCATTATGAAGTGGAATGAAAGGCATATCTTGATCATGAGAAGGATAAACATCTTCATGGGATGAAAGGGTATCCTTGAATGGAAGCATATCTTGACCTTGATGAGGAAGGAAATCATGAGATTTTGTAGAAAGCATGCCTTGATCATCATTTGGTAAGACATCATTAGATAGGATGGAAGAACTATCATGCTTTGTGATGCAATAGAATCATGAGATGGAATGTATTGATTAGATGGTGTGGAACAAGAACTCAGAAGGATACTTGTCTCTTGAGATGGAAGGGAATTATTTTGGATGAAAAGTGAAAGGAGGGGTTCATCATAAGATTCTCGAGAAATGGGATCTTGATCAAAGATTGTAAGAATTTATGGAATTTTGATATCATTGGATGGAGTGTAAGGAATATTTTGATCTTGGTGTGTAGGGGAGTCTATGCTAGCATGATTTGGATTGAGAGATTGACATGAATTATTGGATGTTGAAGATATGATCTAGAAGAGGATGATTGCATGGAATTGTTAACTTGAGTGAAAGAATATTGAGGTTCATTTTGGCTTATGGTGGATGGAGATAAATGAATGGCATGATAGGATTTCTCAATATCATTTGTGTTTGAGGACTTAGATTTGGGCTTATTGAAATTTTACAAAAATTCAAAGACATTGAACTTGGATGATGTATTTTTTGGTGAAGAAGGTCTCATGTTCATTGTTTGGTTTCTTTATGTGGTTTTTCTTTGTATGTCTTGGAGTCATTGTTGAAGGTTTTGCATCTACTGAGTGAAAGCATTAAATTGATCCTCATCTATTTCAGCCATGGTGGTTTGAGTTTTAATTTCCTTTTATTGTAATTTTAGTCTTCGTGACCTTGTTAAAATGGACATACAAATGTTATTTTTTTCAATAAACTTTTGATCTTAGTCTAGTATAGTGTCAAGGATATTAACTCAAGTTAAATAGAATGAAAAATTCTATTGATTAGACTAAGTTGATAAGTTTGATTATATAGTTTCGTTTCTTTTATTTAGAATGACTGATCTTGAAATTTAACTTACTAATCAAATGTGTTTGATTGAGACACTTTTGGATGGTAGATCTTGGTTTAATTTGAACAAATTCAATTATAAAGTATAGTTTATGGGTATGTGTAGGATCATCATGGTAAACACAAGCCCTTAAGTGGCAAAAAAATTAGGAAAAGTAGAGTTAGGAAACTTGACATAAAAAATTGAATAAGTTATCTATATTATTTCAAAAATATGTAAGAATAGAATATGTAGAAAATTAAATGTAGTTTCTAAACTACTATATATATATTTGGTAAAAATTTGAAATCTCAATGTAGTAGCACTTAAATTTCAAGAAAAAAATAAGAAGTAGGTGTCTATTTGACTACCCTAACCATAATAAAATGATAATATTTTTTATAATATTTTAGATATAAGTATAGGACTCATGTCCTAATCTGATGCATATTTATTTTATAATTTTTTTCCAATTAAATAATTAATTATTAATTTTTTATTATAACTTTAAAAAAATATAAAACCTCATATGTATGACCACATTAACTTGGTCAAAACTTCATGAAATTCAATATTTTTTTGTAATCCTATAGTATGCAAAGCATAGAATGTGACACATGTTTGGATTCAAAATATATGACACTGTTTGAAAGCTATAGATGTTTTGGAATCAACCTATCAATTAGGACTTTAGTCATAATTCAAATAGAAAATGAATAATAATTATTTATTAAATTCAAAGTAAAGCATAATTTATATTGGTGGAAAGCTGAGAATCTCCTTTAAAATCCCTTTTTGTTTCATCAATTTTGGGTAAAAAAAAATTGTTAGCCATGTACCCATTGTATCAACACTTTTTTTCCCATCATGATCCTGCACATATGGTTATGCAGGTTTAAGACTCTTTTTTTATTTAGGAAAGTTTCTATTCTGGGAAAAATCTGAACTTTGATGATTAAAGTTTGACAGAAACTAAAAATAGCTCTCTGGATTTTGATTTTCTGGATGTACTCTAACAATCTTCCAATGAGCTAAAAGACTTGATAGATGCATTATTTTTTTTTGGATATGTTAAAATACTGGTTGAATGCACTATACTGTTTCTTCTATGTGCTAGAAAATTGGTTGAATGCTCTAGACTATTGTTTCTATGTGCTAGATTCTTACTCTGATGCAAAAAAAAATGGGCTCAATGCACTAAAACAAACCTCCAGTGTACTAAAATATTCCTAGATGCATTTTTAAATAGATTGTATGCACCAAAATAGATATTGAATGAGCTTTTCTAGAAAATGTTTTCTGATTCTGATAGTTTTCCTAGTTTTTCTAGTTTTAATCATTGAATTTGTTATCTCTAGTGTATAAAATTTTGATTACTAATATGGTAATTGATTTATTTTTTTGGAAATTGTAGGACTTAATTAATTTTTATTTGGATGACTTATTTTTGAAAAATAATTTCACACACAAACGACAAATTGTAAAGAGTTGTTTAGATTCCATGCATTAAACATGTAGTGAGTGTTCTAGAATCAGGTATGAATCTTTCAATTTCCATTGGTTTGACACAAATAAAGAAAATTCAAGAAATTTTTCTAATTTTCAAGTAGGTCACTTAAGATACCACAACCCACATCTTAAAAATATGTCAGCACACACAACCATGTCACCCCCTAGAGGGCACCCATGTTTTTACCTTTCTCAAGTCTTAGCTAGAGTTGAATCCTCCACTTTTGGCTAGGGTATCAGATATTTATATGGTGAGTATCTTGGGGGTAGATTCTTCCCTCCCCTTGCACTGCGATATAAAAAGTGTTCGGAAACTAACACAATTGGATTCTACTTAAGGTTCTTAGATAGGGTATCCATTTAGAGTGGCAATTGATAAAGTCCATTAGGAGACCTCCCAATATTTAGAACAAAGATTTTGGGGATAGTTATCATGCACACTTTCGTCGAATTCAAACTTTTCCCAAATTCACTTTTGATTATAGTGGGTTGGAAAACCTGGCTTTGGTTGTTCTCACTTAGGTCATTCCCATAGGGTGAGTACTTTCCCATATAGGCTGAGGGGCCCAGCTAAAGAGTTGTAAAACATGGAAATTGAGTATAAGATTTTGATCACCCAGTGAAGGGGAGAGCATATGCCTATCACTTCAACCATAGTAGACAAGGGGTTCAATTAATCCTTTTACTTAAGCTAGATGCCTATCTTAAATAATGAGTTATTTTTAAAACACCAAACTTGAGTGTGAAGTTGTTTGTTCAATTTTAATCCAAATCCAAAAAATAGTAAGTTTCTAATGTTCTTTTTAACCAACTTCAACAAAGTTTGTGTAGATGCTTAATTTTAAGCCCAAAGTATTAATCTGAGTTAGTCTAAAGGCCAGATGAAATAACATATGATGGGTTATTTTTCCCATGAGTCATTGAAATCACTAACCCGCAATGGATAAATAAAACCATTTTTTCTTTCCTTCCGCTCTTATGTTTCCTCTTAAAACCTACAACATTTGCATAGCTTATGAAATTCTACCCCATTTCAAAAAAAAAAATCAAAAAAAACCTTTGTATGACCAAGATATGACCATTTTAAGATTGACTATAAAAGCATTGAATAGTCATCCTATGTGCTAAAAGATTATTCATATGCACTAAAAGAAGTATCCAATGTATGCACTAGAATATCATTTGGAAGCACTAAAAGAAGTGTCTGATGCACCAAAAGAAGGCTCTGGATGCACTAAAAGAAGCTCTAGATGTGCCAAAATAGTGCCTAGATGCATTGAAAGATCTTCTAGATGTGTCATAATAGTGATTGGATGTGCTAAAATACTTGTTGAATGTGCCATAAAAACACTCAATCGCACTAAATTTTAAACACGTCAAAACCTACAAATGCATTTTTCTATAAAATTGTTAAAAATGGGGTTTTTGGCCCCACGGTGGGTGCCAATTTATGTGTGAGTAAAATATGTGTAAATGAATAACAAACACACCTAATAAGAAATTATATCAAGAGATATAAACAAAAAATAATCTAATTAAAGCAGTAAATCTCTTAAAAGCATCCTATTGCTTTCTATCTCCAAAGATTTATTAAATCGCTATGGCTCTTAGATTGTGTAAACATTGTGATTGTTAAAACGACAATTTAGAGAATGAGATATAGTAAAATTCAAAAATCTAATCCTATGTAATGATTGTTGAATGATATGATGATGATACTATAGCTAAGAATGACATGAAAATGATAAAAGAAACTACTGTAAACTAAGATGTAGCTAAATGAAAGTCGTGATCATGATTGTTATATGATTGCTAGATACTATTACTTAATTTATCTAATGATATTTTTATAGAGTAAGATTGCACAAAGTTGTGATTCATTTCCTATAGAAAGAGGTTGTATTTATAGATTCCCAACAACATATTTGTGATGTGGCAACAAAGCAAAGGTCTGGAATTGATTTGAATACTTGGATTTATTCAAATTAGTAAAAGAGGAGATTTAATTTAATAAAATAAACTATAGAAATATGTTTATGAAATAAACATGGAAGAAATATGGTAATCAAATAAAACAAAGTATGTGAACTTCTTTATTTAATTTAGTGAAAGAAATAGATAATTAAATAAAACAAGGTATTTGAATTTGTTTATTTAGTTAAGATGAAATATTGTGATAAAGATAGAAGAATTAAATGTGAACTATATAAATAAATATTTCTATTTATTTATAAGTAGATGAAAATAGAAGGGTTAATGAATCAAATAAATTGTATTTAATTAATTAGATTATCCAGACCATTTTTAGGTGTATACAGTTACATTTGGTCCACATACGGATGCATAGGTTGATGATACATTGTCTTACACCTTTATAAGCCTTGTCATATTAACTTTTTTGTTACACATGGCAACTTAAACTCCTTTTACAACATGATATTAAGCTTTTACAATGAAAATTTCTATCTCATCTTTCTTCATATCTTCTAAATGAGTTTCTTCAAAAATATTTTATACTTAATAATAGAGGTTGTAATCTAGTAATAAAAAAATATGCAAGCCTATCACTACTAGTATTCCTTTTCTTAGTGCTTAGTTTTACTTAATAGGGAACCAAAAATTTTCAAGACTTTCAAATATGGTTTTTGCACAAAAAATTATCCTTCTTGAAAACACAAAAAAAAAAAACTTGGATATAATGAAACAACTATAAATTTTTCTTCTTGAATGGAAATATTTGTAGATCTTAAACTTTCTTCACATGTTCATCAGGTTCTTTTGATAGAGTCACCACCTCTCGTCATAGAGGATTGAACATCAAGCAATATGAAGCTCCTTCAAAGATGGATTTCCTTTTGAATTCCTTTCACTACAAAGCCACAGATCATGAAAATTTCAAGTTTATTGCAACAATTTCTTTCTCCAAGTATGAATTCCTTCAATATTTGAACCAAATGCTCAGATCAACAAATAATATGACTCTTTGATAGGATATTCTACAACTGGAGATTTAAAGTTCTTCCTTGGCAGATTTTCCAATCTTTTGGTTCTCCAAATCTATTATCCACTTGAATTCTAAAGGGATGACATGACTTATGGTTAGATTCAAGGAGATATTTGGCCAACAAATAGGATATTGAATTAAAACCCCTTTCTCCCCTACACTTTGGACTCTATGAAACCTGGAATGGTGATCCCAACAATATATTTATAGATACTTATGTGCCAAAGTAACTAGAACACTATAAACAGAAGATTATCCTTTAAATGTTTAATAGACACAATATCCTAAAGGTTTGCTGACCTTTCTAGTAGTGTCTAACTCAAACATGAGACATATTTTACATTAAATTCCACACACACCCACAACAAGATAGATAAGAAAATTTTATTTTTATTTGTAGCTACTCACAAACAATCTCAAGAAATTGTAAAATCAAAAGACCAGTGCCATATTCTAGGGTGGAGTCACCTAAACCATGAAATATAAAACTCATTACAACATTTGCTCTATCATAACTATGCCTACCAAATGATTCATTACACAATTGATACTAGAAACCAAACCATTCATACTTTATTGATCCAAGCATATAGTTGCAAAAATCTTCATTCTTCTTAATGAAATTTAACTTAATCCTTGAATAAGAGTAATAACAGTGAATGAACATTCAAGGAAAGAGAAGAAGATGAACAATGGAAACCCTTGATTTCATTATATTAAAAACTTATGCAATGTCTATAATGGAGAAAGCTAACCCAAAATATATTTTAATTTATTTATCAAAGATGATATTACTTCAATTACATTCCCTATTACAAGATTTAGAAAACTCCAAAAACCTAAAATAGACCCTTACTCTATTACATGCCTTGTTACAAAAGTATTCCCGTGAGAGCCAAGAATAAGCAAACTCTTCAGATGAAACAAAAAAATAAATTTAAGAAGAAACCCTAAATGGAAATCTTCATCAAACACTTGGCATACTTAGCTTTGCTGATCAATAACCATATCCAACACTCAAATAATCCTCATCTACAATTTAATTCTTGCCTCTTGATTTCCCTTGCATTTTCCTACCCTACAATTGAAAGTTTTATATTTCCTGTGAAGATTCATAATTCATTTCTATTGATTGTAGAAAAATCCACTTCTTATTATTACCCTACTGCTGCAAATATCTACTCTTTACCATGAAAGCCCTTTAAATTGCTCTCTTATCTTTCCCTGTAGATGAATTTTCTTTTACCATGAAATCCTTTTACCATACTTTTGTTTCATATAGTGAATATTTTAATTCACTTTATTGGGCTCTAAAATCATTTTTTTCTCATGGTATTTTATTTCTCATTTTTCACTCAAAACTTTTTCTTTCATGTCTTTGAAAACTCCTTCCATTTCCTTTCCATGGATTCCCCATTCCATTCCATCCTTCTGATCATGGGCTCTTTCTGTTCTAAAGTCAGACCATTCATCCTACTTTCCTCCATTTTAAGTTTCCCATTTCTCTCCCACCACCAATAATAAATTCCTTGACCATTCCAAATTAAATACATATTCATGAAACTCTCACTTGAGAATTTTTTCTTTAGAATCCATTGAAGACCCCGTGCCACTTGGGGGTTTCCCTGGTCCCTCCTACTTTGGGATTTTTAGAATTCTTGAGGTGGGTCCACTTCACTGGGGATGGTTTGCCTCCATTTTCCACATGTCTCCTCCATATTCTCCGATCGTGCCACGAGTTTGGGCCTACATTAATTTTCTTTTGTGAACTTTCCTGTCACTAAAGCTGAGGGCCTTTGGTTGAGGAGCTGTTGAGAGGACTTCGCTCTTTGATTCACGTCGCAGGTGCTGGGAATCATCGAAAAAGGTTTTAAATTGGTACCATCCAGCCATGCTCTTTCGGCAGAGCCATTGGCTGAAGTTGTTTCCGCTGGTAAAGGATTTGCATGAACAGCATGGGAGATTGCCAGCAGAGCAGCGGGAAACTTCTCAATCGACTTCCCACAACATCGCATTCCTCCGCTGAAAATCTTAAGGTTCGCTGCCACCTAAACTTCGCGGGCGGTGTTTGAAGGGGGCTTTCCGGCTTCAGCTACGCTTAGCCGCTGTTCTCTTACCAGTTTGGTTGGCGCCATTGTGTTTGCGCTGCGTATATGTTTCGAAGAGCCTGTAGCAGAAAGGTTTGGTGAAAGTACGGGGCTGCTGCATGGCGCTGCGTTTGAAATGGATACCGTGAACTGGAACTGAGATTTGGGTGGTTTCAGCGGTGGTGGAGAACGATGGGAGAACACCGCTGTGCCGGAAATATATATTTTATGCTCATAGAAATTTCCAGATTTACAACATTAAATTGACCCCTTAGCCAACATGATGGCATCACCCTTGTAGCATAGATACTTCCTAATTTGTGTGCCAACACCCATAATATAGCCTTCAAGCCTTCTCAAGTTGTGTAGTTGTTTTTTTTAGATCCCTACTCTCTTGGTGAAACCTGCAAAATACTTCCAATATTCAAGTGAAATGTAACATAAGAATTATTTGAATATGATTCACTATGTGCAACATTAATTATTTCTTTCTATGTAAGCTAGTCACTATTGTGTTTTAGTTCCATGTTGTCAAGTACACACATAAACATTTGATGAGTTTGTATCCACTCTAAGTGGATCCTTGATCAATTCTAGTCCATCCATGGATGTTGGAATCCATGTTTTAGGGAAGATTCTGGCTTTTAGTATAATGATCAAATTGAGCCAAGTTATGAAAGTAGCTACTGCCACTAAAGGAACACAAACCATTGATACACAGTCAACAAGTTTTTGGACATGTGGTCTAGATATTTGAGCAACCTCTCCAAGCTCAAAAATCTAAGACAATGCATTTTTTGAACCTATATGAGTTTCTTTGACAATCAAAACCCCACTCTTATTCATGGTTCCACTAATGACCTTATCCCTAGACCTCTTGACTCAACTAAATAGAAGCTTCCTCAAATTGTGTGAGACATGCCAGGTCCCCTTATGGGATTGACTAAATTTTTTTCATTTTGAAACAAGTTTTTATCTAGAATTGATCTAAGGATACCTTTGAATTCTCTTGAGGTGAAAAAATAAACTGGGTAGACATCAAAATCCACTTTCAGGCACCTTGCATAGTAGTCAAAACAGGTCAAGTGGCCTCTAGAATCACCCTGAAAAACTAGTCAAACAACCTCCTAAAGTCATGAAAATGCACAATCATGCAAAAAATTGACCTAGGAACTCAATGCAATAAATGACTTAGAAAAATAGATCTTAAGGTGCAATATATTCAATGCCAAAGTGGCTCACTCAGACTTTTCTGCAATTGCACCTATTAAAAACCAACTTGAGCATGCCAAGTCACCTCCTTGAAAAATTATCATATCACCTCCTAGGAAGCTAACACTAGATCATTTAGATCCATTGAGAATTTGTGTAAGAGGATTATTAACCAATCCATTTCCTTCATAAAATATTAAGGGTTAAATTTGACCTCCTTGGAAACATTCTAGAAATGCAGATGTAAAAGTAGAACAAACTGCATTTGCTTTTGACCTTGAAAAAATATCAAATTTGAACCTAAGACTCTTAAACTGGACCAGGGCACATATTAATATGAGGGAAATTCAAATCACCAATCCATCTTCCATGATGATCATCCACCTATGTAATATTAGTATGAATAGGAGACCACTTCGTAGGCGTGAAAGTATGCAAACAACAAAATAGTCCCAAAACCCTCCAACTTGTTGCTTCAAAACCCTATCAAAACTCAATACAAGAAGCTAAAATCAAGCATACATGTTCACATATGACAAATGAATACACACACTAAGGGATTTGGCATGAAAGCAAATGGGATCCAAATTATGACCCTCAAAAGTAGGTCACTGGGGTAGATTTTTTAGGTGCATTTTTGAGTGTGCAAAGAAAATTTTTCATCATGGGAACTTAAAAATTTACAAAATTTTACAATCCAAACATACCTAATCTAAAAATCATTAGAAAACACCTGAAAATATGTAAAAATTAGCTTCAAAACCCTAATTGGGACTCATTTTCCCATTTGAGTGATTTAGTCCCTATGTAGGCATTTTCCCTAGATTTCTAGGAAGTTTATGGTTTTCATTTTTCACTATTTGAACCATCCAAAAACCCTAACTGGGACTCATTCACCCAATTGGATGATTTAGTTTTGTATCAAACCTAAATCTGTATTTTAAAACATTAAATACATCATTTCTATGTTTCTACTTGCTTTTGTTACATAATTGTTTTTGTTTGTTGAGTTTCTACTTCAATCATTTCATTAGATCTAGCTTAATTTGCTTAATTTCATTACATTTACTACATTTTTTTCTAGATTGTTGCATGGTATAATTGGAAAGTTACCTTCTTTAGAATCTAAAAATTGCATTTACACATTTCATTCTAGGTCATTACACTGCATTCTAATCTTCTTTCCATTTTGGGTTTGTGCACTAAGTTTGTATAGATTACTTTTCACAAATGTTAATATCTTTCTTTTCCAAATTTGCAAAGAAACAAGGCATTAGAAATCATGTTAGTTATGCAAATATCTTAGTTAAATAAATTGAGCTTGTTGAAAAATTCCCCTCATCCCCTAATATCCTTCCTATTTGTGAAAAGCTTCTATTGAAATAAGATTTAAGCATAGACAATCATGATAATCGAAGTTTCTCTTCTCCAATACCTCTCTTATTCATGATGAACGTATTTTGGTGAAGGAAGATACAATCATTGAGAATCATGAAAGCCTTGTTTATCCTTCTCCACCTCTCAGTCGGGAATATATTATCATTGAAACTACTTTACCTATCCTCCATTAATCTCCCAACACCTCCCCTATTTGTGAGAATGTTTTAGTGAAAGAGGATATAATCATTTACAATCATGAAAACCACATTCATGAGGAGGATATGTTGGAAGACATTCAAATTTTTTCCTCTCCTAATATCCCTCCTTTATGCAAAGAATATAGTTTGGTGTTAGAAGATATACTTATTGAGGGTCATGTGAATCTTATTCACCCCTTCCCTAATGCTCCTACCATTTAGAAAGATCTATTTTAATGAAAAATTCCAATCATTAGTATGCTTGAAACTCATATTTTTTCCTCTCTTAATGCCTCTCCTATTTGTGATGAAAATACTTTACAAAATCTAACCATGGAATGTGATGAACATCTTAAAATCCCTCTTACTAGGATAGGTTTTAGGCACAAGAGAATGACATCTTAGAAAAAAATGATGAAATCATGGAAAATCGTAACAATCAAATCAAGCCTTCTCCTAATATCTCTACTATTGATAATGAAGATATTTTTATGTTATAAAATCCAACCATTGATAACTCACTTGTGAAAAATTCATTTTAGAATAACCAACCTTTGAATGACATGAACATCTAGTTTGCAGTTCTCCTAAAAATGCTCCTACTAGGGAAGATATAATGGATTAAGAAAATGAGAACATTGGCACATGTCTTTCAAAAAATAGTGATGTGATTTCCTTAGATGAAGATGATGAAGTGACATTAGACTCTCCTTGACTAAGAGATCATGAAAATAAGAATAATTTGGATGAAATTGTGAACATTAGAACTCCATCGAGTCCTTTCATTCTTAAACATCTTAGAGATCCTTTAATTATTGTGCCTCTTAAAGCTAAACTCATCCTTTACCCACTCTCAAACCAAACCCGTCCTCATCCTTGAACCACCTAAGAATAATATTTTGCATCAATAAAATATTGCTACTCATACATGTAACACTAGAAATAATCCACAACCAGGACAAAACCCTTCAACATCCCTCCCTTTACCTCAACCTTTCCTATTGCCCTGCATTTTTCTTTACATAATGGAAAGGAATATGATCTTGTTGAACAACTTAAGAACACTCCTACTAAGATATGATTATAGGACCTTATTCAAGCCTCCTTTCATTATCATAACTTGATTAAAAGTGCTATACAACAAGTTCCTACCCCCCTCAATGTGTAATCAAATGGTGTGGTAGTCAAAATTCAAGCTATAATTTGACCAAGTTAGACATTACTTTCCATCAAGAAAACTTACCTTTTCTAGAAATACAAAAACAATTTGAAGCTTTCATGATAATAGCTATTTTCAATTAGACAGGGATAAAGTGAACCTTTGTTGATAGTTGCTCAGCCCCTTAATGTGTGTAGTGTAATCCTTTTGGATAATCTTGGCATAGATAAATCAAGAATTAAACCCAATTCCTTATCAATTCAAGGGTTTGATAATGTAGGAAAATAGCCACTTGGATTGATCATTTTACCTATTAAATTTAGATAGGCCACATTACAAACTCCTATTCATGTTATACCTCATGATCTTTCACACAACCTCCTTTTATGAATACCATGGATTCATGAGATTCATGCGGTGCCTTCTACCCTTCACTGTAAAATGAAGTATGTCTACAACAACAATTTTTACACCCTCAACATTGACCATGACCCTTCTAGTGTTTTACAACTTGAGAAAAATAAGGAGCGTCCTTTGAAAAGATTGACACCAACTACAAAAGTGGAACCTATGCAGTAGAAATACAAAGAAAAACATATTGAAGAAGTAACAAAGTTATTCAAATATTATTGGGGTTCCTTGGATTTCACACCTAGATTTTATGGGCAACAAAAGATCATAACAAAAATGCATGAAAAACAAAAATAATAATTTCAGCACAAAATTCAAACAAACCTTTGAAAGCATCCACTTCAACCACTTTAGAAGAAGAAGCAAATTACACAATAAAATTTGATGAAGTTGATTATCAAAAAGCATCGAATTTGGAAGAAATGAAAAAAACTTTATGGAAAAGGTTATGAACTTATGACACAACTTGGTTATAGTGGAAAAGGATGTGGTGCTTGAGAACAAGGTATTTGTGTCGCCATACAACCTAACACATAAGAAACCACTAGTAGTCTTGGTTATTTTCCTTTGAAAGAGTCAAATAAATCCTTGATTAATTTTAATTTCATCATGCAAAACACTAATGATTTAAATTTGTCAAATTTTACACCCTCTTATAAAGGAGAGAACAAAATCTTGCAACTTATAGAGTATTGTGTACATATGACACTTTGTACTAAGAAAAATATATCTTTGTCACAAAATAAAGGAACATCTTCTACTTCTAATCAAGAGAGAACCTTGTCGAGACTCCTCCAAGATCATTTGATATCTCTCTGAACCATCAATTTTGAGTTGTTCTATGGACTTCTCGTGCACTCTTAGGGATTTTCACCTAAAAGGAGAGAGGTAGAATACTAAATTTGAGGTGGTTCACTCAAATAAGGGAACGGAAGATGGAATTATAACTAAATGTAATGATCTAAGTGCAACTGAGTTATGAAATTGATTGATTATTAATGAAAAACTAATGAAATAAGCAATGTTCAAAAACATAGTGAGGTATGCAAAAATGAACTAAAAACATAAACTAATGCAAACAAAATTGAATGAAGTTTAACTGAGTGCACTTGGAAGTTGAGTAATGATCTTGGAAGGTTCTGGAAGCTGGAAGAAATCACTATAAATCACCAGTGGGACTTATTTGCCACTGATGGTGAATTAGTCCTCCTACTAGTAAAAACACCTTAAACTACTTTCCTATTGTCAAGAATTGGATTTTGAAAAGATCAACTTTCTCAACCCTCAATTGGGAATCATTTTCTACTAATGGTGAATCATTCCTCCTCCAAAATTCTACAAATTCAAAGGTCAATCTTGTAGCTCTAGATCTACACTTGTCTTCTTGTCGGGTTGACGAAATCAAATCTACAAAAAATAGACTGTAGGTTATCTCCAAGCTTGAATTAGGGTTTAGTTGACTTGAAACACTTTGTTGACTTTTTTACCACCTTTCAACACCTATTTTCTTGAAACATTTGCATACAATAGTCTACAAAAACACATGCAAAAGCAGAAAAATGGTTAAGGGTTAGGGTATAGGGATTTTCCTTGGCCAAATGCCACTTTGGTAATCAAAGCTTTATTAAAGAAATAAATGAAATGAGAAAGGAAGGATGAATAAACAACATGAAAATTTCCTAAACTCACTAGAAACCTTGTTGTAGAAGTCTGAAGATATGTCAATGGCTTCTCCAATATGCTTGATGTTTGCTTGATTGAATGATGCTTGAAGGAACTAGTGAATGAGTGAACTTGATGAATAAGGGTTAAAATGAGAATAAAAACACTTATTTATACACACTTATGCCTTAATTACCCAATAATAGCTCATCACAAGCTAACATAAGGTATTTTTGAATAAACACCAAAAATCAATTTTGAAGTAGTTTGAATTTGGAGCCAAGAGGGAGTCATTCACCACCCATGACAAATCGGTCCCACCTTAGGCTTGTAAGTGGGTGTCAAGAATTAAGTTGCATTTAATGTTATGTTTTAGTTTGACATTCAAAAATACGCTTAATTAAGTCTTATGAGTGCATAAATGGGTCATATAAAGAATAAGAAAAGTGTAAATAGAGATAACGAGCCTAGAAAAATGTGAAATCTCGTTACAAGACTTTACAACACTTTAGAAGAGGACTTGATAAGGGATAAAAAGGTAATTTTTATATGAATAATAATGAGAAGAGTATATAAAATTGTATAAATATGTTGCAACACTTCACAACACCTTCACAATACATCATTATTTGAATATTTAGGACCTAATGTGAATGCATAGGTTACATTACAACATTAAATAAAAGAAAAATAAGTCAAACATCATGGGAAATACCTAAATAACAATGAAAATTTCAATGATCCATTTTTCTATGGTACGTTTAGCCCCCACTTTAGTGAGAGGATGAACTTGCTTCAAACTCACACTAAAGTAGCCATGCATATCAAGAGGGAGGTATGAATGCACTTATGTTATGAGATGGGATGAAAATGATGGTAAAAGTGATCCAAGGCCCCTGAGTAGAGATCCATGGAAGAAATAAACACTGAGAACAAAACAACAACACATCGTGAACTTTAGAGAGAAAGCATAAAAGGGAAAAGAAGCTGAGATCAAGCTGTGATCATTTTTCCAACTAGTTGTGGATTAGGTCTAGGTTGTTTGTCCAAAAGAGAGAATGCATACTCACTCTAGGGCAACAAAAATCATGGTGGTCCACTAAGTGAGAAGTTCCAAAGGGTGAGAAATATACGCTAGTTGGTACACACTCTCAAACACATAGGTGGCTATGGGAAAGTCATGTCATGGAATGGGCTTCCCCTCAGCCTTACTAAAGTTATACCTCCTAATAACTTTAATAAAGCACCACAAAGGACAATGTTAGTTCATGCTTCATAAGAAAAGCAAAGCTTTGTATGCTTAAAACTCATGAAGAAAGAGGAAGGTACCACATGCATGCAAGTTGTGTTATGCAAGGTAGAAAATATGTTCGAAGGAGTCTTCTTAAGTTCATGCAAGGTGTATAAATTAGGGAACATTGTGTATAACATCTCCAAAAGAGGACCAATCAAATAATAGAATATTGACAACTTAGTGGATGCAATGTGTTGCATCAAGCTACCAAGAGGAATGTAATATGCTAATATAGATCACGCTCATGAAGGACATCACACCTAATGTCTTCCAAAAAGTGACAAACACATCATATGAAGTGACAAGGCTGCCCTAAGAACTGAGAATGAAAATGAATAATGCCAATGTATACCCCTCACTTTAAAGGAATTGTTACACACTATTTTGTGAGCAATTAATTTATAGTGAAGGAAAATAATGCAAAAAGAAACAAAGACATGAGAGCCAACTTGGAAAGCCCCTATGCCAAGTCATATGTTTCCAAGACTACATCATGTAAATGAAAAGGAAAACAAAAGAAAAGGAGGATTTCCCCCCCCAAAAAAAGGAACACACCAGATACATAAGGGATCTATGGATTCTAGGTTAGTATGTTTTTTGTTGTAATTTTTTGATTAAAGAGCTCAAAATTTTCATCATTCCCCAAAACACATAGAACTAGAAGAATGACACAAAGAGAGAAAAAATGAAAGAAAAAAAAGGTTTGTTTTGGGTCAACATGGAAGAGACATTGTATTCTCAATGCTTTACATCATACCCAAAAGGAAAAACACAAGACATAGCCTGCATCTAATTCTTTGTATGCATCTCAAGGGAAAAATAGAAAACAAAATCAAAGAGCAGGTGGTAAGTATAAGAAATATTATAGAAGAATAGAAATTACAAATAGAAGTGTACAAAGAGAGAGAGAGAACATCAAACACACATTATGGGGGAACATGAAATCTGAACATGAAATCAAAACAAAGAAATAAAAGAGAAAGGAAAATGTAAAAAGGCTATGGATGAATGCAAGAGATTCAACCATCAAAACAAGTCGTGCCTCCCAATCAGTATTCGATTATATTATTGCAAAGGCGGTTAACTATCAAAGGGAGGAGTACAAGTTGAATAATAGAGGTGCAAGTTCTTCACTTGGTGTATAAAATTTATCATTTAAGCCCATGGTAGATGAAATTAAAGAGTTAAGATCGTTATGCACTTCTTCATCTATTTTAGTGACCTCATCATCATCATCTAAGTTAATCCTTGGGAGGGATGAAGGCATTTCAAAGGAAGTTATCAAAGGTTGTGGTTGTATCAAGTGATTTTGTATTATGTAATATCTTGTTGTACTGGGTCCAAGGAAGGTGTTGTCCAGTGTACCGCTTCCTATCAAAGGCCTAGGTTGATGATTTTTCTTTTCAGTTTGCATTTGACAGGCAAGGAGATGACAATGATGCCTACACTACCTAGTACCTTGGTTTTGTTTAATTTTATTTTGAATTTGTTGAGGTGTAAGGGTGGTTTGATCCACCATAGGTTCCTTTTCTTCTAGAGGGGGAAGAACAAAAGAAATCAAAGGAGATGGGTCAATCACATACTCTTTGGCTTTATAAACTTGTTTAATGTGAGGAGATAGGATGGGGTTGTTTTCATTATCTCTTGGTTATTTAAAAAATTCAAGTGAAGTGTTTATTGTTGGCTTCTCATGCAGTTATATTGTTTTCTTAGTTTCAGAATTAGGTTGAATCATTGTCTCATCAAGGATAGGAGTAGCATAAGTCAATGGGGACGTGGTGAATAGACAATTCAGCTATGCATTTAGCTTTGAACTTTTGATAGGTGATGAAAAAGAAGTCTTTTTGAGGGGTAGTGGGTTCCATAGGTTCAAGCCAAAGGATTCTATGTGTATATAAAATATATCATGAATAACCAATTAGAATTTATACAACACACCAATGAAACATTATATCAAGAAATTCAAATAACAAATCAAATTGAAACAAACAAATTCCTCAATAGCATCTCATTGTCCTCTATCTCCAAGGATTCTTTAAGTCATTTTTTCTCTTAGATTGTTTGTGCACATGACATTCTAAATGACAACCTGAAGAATGAGATGTTGTAAATGCAAGATATTTTTCCTACATGATTGATTGCTAAACTAGTTAGAGATGATATGCAAAGTTAGTGATTGTTGTTATTATGATATTGCTAATGCTATGCTATGATAATGGTATGATGAAACTACAATAATCAAGATTTTTCTAATGGTAATGCCATGATAAAACTACTTAACAAACACTAAAATGAAAATACTAGAACACTTCACTAAAATGAAAATTCCATTGAAAATTTTGTAGAGTGTAATTATGCTCAACTCTCTATATATTTTTTATATAAATGAGGGTCTATTTATAGATTTTCCATGGCATGATTCTAGGTGGCAAAAATCAGCAATTGAACATGAAGAGGTTAGAGAGAAAAAAGGAGTTTGTTCCCTTTAGAAGAAAAAACTACCAAGTGTGAAGAGGAATCAAATGGAGATGAAGGACAAGTGTCTCAAATTTGTTATAATTTGTTGAGGATAAATGCTAAATTTAATATCAGAAATATTTAATTTCATGACACATGATGAGGTGGAAGGTGGAAAGAAGTTAGTAGAAATGTGCTTAAATTCAAATATAAAATGAAAATTTATTGAGAGGAGATTAATTAAATAAAAAAACTAATTAAATTTCATTTAGTTAAGATGTGAAGAAAATGATTTAGAACAAAAGAATTAGAGAAAATGAACTATTTATTAAATAAATGTTTCAATTTATTTATAAGTAGAGGAATTAAAGATCATTAATTAAATAACATGAATTTAATTAAGTCCTCCAAACCAAATTTAAGTGCATACATTTTTCCCCTCTTTGAAGTAATGTGTTTGTGACACATTGCTTCTAAGAAAAATTTGTTGAAAGTGTTGATAAAAAATTTCAATATGCCCTAGATGCTAATTTTCGAGTGATGATGCGTGTATGCCCCCTTGCAAGCTAAATCAAGAAATTTTTAAATTTTTAGGATTTTTAGGAATGTTTGAATTTTTTTATGATTTTCTAATGATTTTCAAATTTTATGATGTTGAGATGATTTATCCCCCAATAACGAAGAATGACCCTGTCAATTGATTAAATGATTCCCTGTTTGAAAAATAAAAACAATCCCACTTAATTAGCCTCCAATTACCCCTTTAAAAGGTAAAACTGTGAAAAAGGAGCTCATTTGAATTCATTTACAATTGGAGATTGAGTTGATTAAGCACTTGGAGCAAGATGGTGATCCCATAACAAACCCATCAATTCGAGCCAGTTCCATGACACAACTGCCCCACTACATATGGACCTCTGGTATGTACCTCAAGAAACTGCTTTGTGAATTTTGAATTTTTTTCCCATATTTTTGATGTTTTAAAAATTTTTATTGCATTTTAGCGTATTTAAGACCCAATACAACACATAGATTTGATGTTTTTACACATATGGTATTTTATCATAGAGATGCACTATTCTAGCACATTAGCACCAGAGTTGATGAAATGTTGATTGTTCTCCTTTTTTTGTGTTTGATGATCATGTTAGCCATTGTTTTGATGATGTTTGATAATATATATGATGATTTAGCTCATGATAGGTGAGGATCAATGATAGGATAGATAATGATTGATCTCATAATAGATGAGAATCAATGATAGACACTCAACAATATTTGATCAAAATATCATTAGAGATGATTAGATTGATTGATAGGTTGATTGATAAAATTTTGATTTGTGATATATTATGATTATAGGAGAACTTTAGAGTCCTTCAGTCTTGGGAGTGCTTCACAAATACTTGGGATATGATTCTACATCTAGTGCAGGTGGATTTGGATGTGATTGGGTGGTGTGGTCTATCCTCCTTGATTGGCATGCCCCAATATATGATAAATAGGGGATTATTGACTTCTTTAGCTGAAAGGTGGCATAGTGACCACAACACTTTCTGTATGGCCATCGGGGAGATGATAGTTACTCTAGAGGATGTGTACTAGATATTAAGGATTCTTCTGGTTGTTAAGATAGTCATATATGATCAGACAGAGCAAGGAGGTACTAAGGCACTGAGGAGGATCTTTGTTGATGATGGGATTAGTAGGTATGAGATCCCATGGTAGGAGATAGTCAATTCGTATGAGCCATTTCCATGTGTCCTAGCTCAATTTGTTGGAGGTTTCTTATGTCCTAACCATAGGTCAAAGGGACTACCCATTGGCTAGGGTGGGATATTGGAGAGTATGATCATGTAGTGGATTCGATATGCATGGGGTTTCTACATGGTAGTTCATTTGTATCGTGATCCGTATTAGGTGGTGTATCTTGGAGCTACGAGATTTTTAGTTTGGGTGACACTACTTTAGATTTGGGCTTGGGAGCATATAGTTGTTACTCATCCTATGGAAGATATAGCTCATCCAATTTGTCAGCCATATGTCTTTGGATACACAAGTCTGGTTTTCCAACACAAGCTTGGAAAATTGGAGTATTAGTGATGAGTTCTTGATGATTTGGAGACTATGACATGGAGACCATACTTGGATTGTGAGCAATGGCTCGAGGAATATCGAGAGATGCCATATGTCTACATGTTGAGGTACTTGATTGGTCAGACATAATTTTTTATCAAAGGTTCCTACTTATGAGATTGATTCATCAATATGGCCAAGTGCAAGGGATGCCCCAAGGAGTTGCCTTATATGCTCAAAGATAGTAGGATATTCTAGAGTGGGGACCCACACTATCCTATGATGCAGCTTGTGAGGAGTATTTTGGATTATATCCATAGATATGGGATTACTTTCTAGAGATATCAGATGCTTTGATGACAAATGAGTATGCTTAATATTTCTTTACACGTGCTTTTCTGAGGATATCCAATCTAGATGAGCCAACACCAACATTGGATGATGACCAGACATCGAGACAAAGGAGAGGCAAGAGAGATGGTGATGATGAGGAAGGAGATGGAAAGGATGATAGAGATGATGGATATGGGGAAGGTAGACAAATATTGGATTTCAAAGTACCCCAAAGGAGGAGATCTATGGTCCCCTCAAGACAGCAACAGTAAGGACCATCTCAAATTTAGATTTGTGTGCCCTCTCATTAGAAATAGGCACGAATAAATGCCTTATAGGTACAGGTGTAGGGTTTATAAGGACAGTTAGCACATGCACAAATGTATATTTCCTCTCTAACAGTAGAGAGAGATACTATGAGAAACAGATGTGAGTAGGTAGAGGCTTTATCCAAGAGACTACAAAGAGTGTTCGAGGGGACCACTATAGGGGATATGCTTAGAGAGGTAAAGTACTATAGGCTATGGTACTATGAGGTAGTTCCTACATAGCAGAATGCTCCTAGCTATGCACAATCTATTAGTGCCAAATCAGGTAAGAATCATTCTCAAACTATGAGTAGGGGTGTGACTAGGCCACCTCCCAAAGATCCATCAAGTAGGGATCCAAGTGCAGGTCCATCTGGTGGTGTAACAGTAGGAACAATGAGGCCTACATTTTCTATGGGGAGCAACACATAGCCTTTTTTGTTCACATTTGATGTATTCAAACTTGATGTATACATTTATTTAGTCAGGGACTTTAGGATTTATTTCCACTTTATTGAAATATCTTTCCACATTCTAGGATATCATTATACACTTTACATTGATTATTTTGAGATTATATGAGATGTAGCAGATAATATTGATCTATATATTGTCTATATGCTTTTATGATGGATGTTTATGGTGAATGCATTTTATTTTTTCCTTCTATATGCTATGTGATGTTTTATATATTTATGCCATGGGTATGTATGGATGCAATAATGAAGTGATGATGCCTAGATAATGTTTTTATATGCCCTATGGATGATGCTTTATGTTATATGATGGGTTTTATTATGTAAATGAGATGTGATTCACCTTTTTTTGTATTTTCTAATGCAAATATATGATCTAATGCATGGATGGATAAATGATATAATAATACTTTCTAATGTATGTATGATATGATAATCATTATGGTTATGTAGGTACATATGAATGATCTTTCCTTTTTTGTTAATGTCAAATGCACTCAACCCTTGAATGGGAGAGATAAAATCATTTTGAAATTAGCCAGGCTTGGAAAATCTAAAATGAAGATGCAAAACTAATATGGATGCAATCTATCTTAACAATGCAAATCTAAATATGCAATGTTGTCACTTTGTCAGCTGGTTTGTTGTGTTTGGTATCATCATGGAGCTTTTAATATGTTGAAAGTTAGTACAAACATCGATGGTATAATTAGACCATCATGAAATGAGTATAACTTCTATTGTTTTTTGATATTGTAAGGTAATACAAGCATCTAGGAATAATTGAGCCAAGATGACTTGAGTATTGCTTCTGTAAAACAAACAAGAGTTAATCCTTTTCCTATGTAATCTAGAATCTCATCAATGATACTTTGTAGAGCATGTACCATGATAAATTTACATAGTACTAATGATCAACTCACAAACAACAAACAAAGAAAAATATCATACTCAATCATATCTTCTTTGATCCATGGCATCCTTCAGTTTCTCTAGAGAAATGATAACAAAAATAAAGATAAAATAGTTGAGCATTCATTCCAAAGTGATTAAACCATGCTTCAAAAGAACATCATCTAGTGAGATTTGGTTTTGACCAATTTTCTATTGGTTTGGATCGGTTGATTTTATAAAAATTGTGAATGATGTTCAATGTTAAGTTTTTTGTGTGATTGTTATGTTTGTTGTGTTGTATTACTATTGTTTGTTTGTTGTTTTAAGCTCAAAGTAGATTTCCCCCAGTGAGTTCAAGAATTTTCCCCTAGTGAGAACCAACCATTTATTATGAATATGCACAATGATAACCAAGCCAAGGTGAAACACGACCACAATGCCTGGATATGTACATGAGGTTTTTTCTTATGGATATTCATAATGATGGTGAGAAGCAGATGACTGACACACATTCCAATAGATGGAAAAGCTAATCTATCACAAATAGCACCTATTGCCAAGTTTTCACTACTTTTTTTATTGCACTTTTATTTATTTTATAATTTTTTTGTTGTCACCGTGCCAGTTTGGCAGGTTTTCATCAAGGTAATGATTTTTTTGATTTTTCACTTTTTTTGTATTTTTAGTTTTTTGGATTTTTTTTAGCTTTTAGCTCTTTTTTTGGATTTTTGTCTTTTTTTCTTATTTTTTAGATTTTTTTGATTTTTGGATCATGCAATGGATGAGTTATGTGTAAAACTTCTTAAGATAAAGGTTTTTGATAGGTTCTTAAAAGAGTCCCCTTCATGACACGTAGATAATTGATATGCTCTAGATCCATATACTGATACAATGAAAAAAGGACCTAGCCAGTTAGGATCAAAATTTCCCTCTTTTTTATCTTATTAATTGCAAGGATTCTCTTATAGTACCAAGTCACCAACCTAAAATTTTATTGGTCTTACCTTGTGATTATAGCTCCTTGAAATTCTTTTTTGATAAGCTTTCAGATGATCAATAGCATGCTAATGGCATTCATCTAAAAAATCCAACTCATGTAGTCTAGATACTTGATAGTCTTCCTCTGAAATGATTCATTTCAATGATAATTGGAGTGAAGGTAACTCAACCTCAATATGTAAGATGGCTTTTGATCCATACACAGAGGAATATTGTGTGGCTCCTATAGGGATGTAGATGCTAGTACGGTATGCCCACAAAGTAGGGTTTTTAATTTGCTAGTCATGTCCAATGTCATTGATGATTTTCTTCAATATTTTCAAAATGGTCTTATTTAAGGCTTCTACTTGGACATTCCCCTGAGGGTAATAGGGTGTAGAAAATTGGTGTTAGATATGGAATTTTTCACAAAGTTCTTGTGCATTTTGTTTTTGAAGGGTCTACCATTGTTAGTGACAATGGAATTAGGGATACCATACCAACAAATAATGTAGTTTAGGATGAAAGAGGAAATCTATTTACCAGTGATGGTGGTTAATGGGATGGTTTCAATCCAATTTTTGAAATAATTTGTGGCTGTGATTATGAATTTATGTCCATTAGAGGAAGATGGATGAATCTTACCCACAAGATCAAGTCCCCATTGAAAAATATTCCAATTCAATGTGAATGGTTGCAACTCATATTCCATTGCATGTATGATATTTCCATGGACTTGACACTTCTTAAATTTCTTGACAAATTGAAAAGATTATTTCTCCATGTTTGACCAATAATATATTCCAAGCATATGAGTTTATTAGAGAGAGTAAGACCACTTGAATGAGTATGACAAATACACTCATGAACTTCATGTAAAGCGGTTTTAGATTTGTTGCATTCAAGACATCAGAGGAGAGTTCTATTGAAACCTTGTCGAAAAAGTGTATCAGCTATTAGGGTGTGTC
>VDFB02206774.1:0-20697 GCA_007258455.2 Sequoia sempervirens | reverse complement strand
TTGTTGACAAGCTAGGAATATAATGCCAACCACTTGAAAAAGGGGTAGTACAACTGGATGGTACTATTTCCAACACAATTGGAGTCATAAAAAACTTGAGCTTAACATTGGATGCATGCCCAAACTTTTCCATTCCTCAAGATATCTACGTTATTGAGTTTCCTTCATACTTTTCCATATGTCTATCTAGGGATTTTACTGCCAAGATAGGTGGGTATTTTTCTTAAGATTAGTCCCACATGCTTTTTATGACTAGATATGGCACAAACGTCACCATAAAATTAGGTCCCATTGCAAAAGACCATATTGAGCCTTATGTACCCACTGCCATAAATGCTAATTGTCCTATTTTTTATCATGATGATCATCTTGTGGGTAAGGAGTTGGAAACTCAAGTAGATGGAATACCTGACATAGTTTTGGATGAGTGGACAACAAAGAATAGTCAAAATGACCCAAGCAAACAACTATAAGAGGTTGTTTTTTGTGTTTATATGATGCATGAATCTAACTCTTTGTGTCCTAACTTAGTAAAGGGTGATGAACAATAGCCAAACCAGCAAGTTAATGGTGTTTGGAAGTTGTTTTTGATGGCTCAACGAGCAAAAATGGTGCTGGTGGAGGTTGTATGCTTGTGTCTCCTAAAGGTGAGAAGTATTATTCATCTTTCAAGTTTTCTTTTAGTTGTTCTAACAACATAGCAGAGTATGAATCTTTGATTCATGGTCTATTGTGGGAAAGCAAGAGAAAAATCAATTGTCTCAAAGTATTTGGTGATAGTGAACTTATTGTTAACCAGGTAAGAGGCCTTCATACCACCAAAAATGATACATTAAAATGTTACAAGCATAGAGTTTGGGATTTAATAGAAGAATTTGATGCATTCAATCTGTTGTCCATTCCTAGAAGTAAGAATAAACATGTTGATAGGCTTGCAACCATAGGTGCATAGTATGATATCCAAAATGGTATGAATGATAGTAAATGTTATTAGATTTCCGTAATCCATAAGAATATCAATAGTTATTTCTAGATTCGATTGTGTGTAAGCTTTTTGGATCCAAAAAGCTTACACACAATCGAATCCAGAAATAACTATTGATATGAATGATAGTAGTAAACAAAAATATGTGAAGGTTATTGTTAGGCCTTCTATTCCTAATAATCATGTTTTTTGGAAAGTTTTTGAAAGTGACCAGTAGATTGTTAATTTTTTAAGAGAAGAGGCTACGTTTCCAGCTAGAAATTAGAAAATATTCCAACAGTAGTATGAGGATCAGATCATACAGCTAAAAACTAACAAGTTACCCAAAGGATTAGTCACTTTGGAGTATATCTTTAATTCAGATTACCAACTAAGTAAAGAAAAATCCAGCATATAGATCAACCAAGAAAATTATGAAGAGGCTAAAATCTTCAAAGGTAAGCTCCTAAAACTTGGCAAGATTTGTACCAAAGAGGAAAAATAAGATTTTATATTACTTTTCCAAGAATTTAATCATGTTTTTGCATTCGAGTACATTCTAATTTGAAAGTTTTTGATCCCAATCTTCCACAATATAATATAGAACTTTATCCAAATTCTAAACTAGTAAGGCAAAAGAAAAGACCCTTGAATCCTAAGCTAGAGCCACTCATGAGAAAGGAGTTAAACAAGATAATTGAGAGTGCCATAATATTTCCTATCAAGCATACCTCATGGGTGTCAAACTTAGTTCCTATAAGGAAAAAGAATGGTGAGATTAGGCCATTTGTGGAGTTTAAGGATCTTAACCAAGCCTCACTCAAAGACCACTATCCCTTACCTTCAATGGAACAAATACTGCAAGTAGTTTCAAGATCAAAGAGGTTTTTCTTGCTTGATAGTTTTTCTTATCATAACCATATTTTAGTGAAAGCAGAAGAACAATATTAAATAGCCTTCACCATAAAATGGGGTACCATGGCCTATAAGAAGATGCCCTTTGGTTTGTCAAATACTGGTGTAACTTTTCAGAGAGCCATGGATATGGCATTTCAGAGATTAACGTACAAGATATTGCTGGTATATTTAGATGATATCACAGTTTACTCTAAGGAAGCAAAGGATCATCTAAATCATTCAAGGCATATTTTTGAAAGATGTAGAGAGTTTGGTGTTTCCCTAAATCCTAAAAAGCATGTGTTTGTTGTTCATGAAGGGAATTTTTTGGGCTATATTGTCTCAAAACATGGTATTACTATTGATCCTAAGAGGGTAAGTGTTATTTTGGCTCTTCCTTAACAAACACATAAGAAGGGGCTGCAAAGTTTCCTTGGTAGAATCAACTTTGTTAGAATATTTATACCTGATTGTGTTGAGTTATTGAAGCCTCTAATAGCTATGTTAAGAAATAATTTATCTTTCAGCTAGACAAGGGAAGGTAAAAGCATTTTTGAAGCAATACAAGAAACATTATCCTCAGCTCCTACTCTCTTAAATCTTGATTTTTCTAAGGATTTTGTCTTGTATGCATATGGTAACATTGATAGTATCTTAGCTCTATTGGTACAACAAAATGACCAAGGTTTGGAGCAGCCTATAGCCTTTTTTAGTCAAAGGCTAAAGGATTATGAGCTAAGGTACACCTTTGTTGAAAAACATGTACTTTCCATAGTTATAAGTTTGAAAATGTTTAGACATATGCTCTCTAAAAATAAAGTGAAGTTGTTGGTTGCTCATCTTAATGTCAAATAATTTTTCTTTGAGTGAAGACTTGAGAGAGAAAATAGCTAGTTAGATTACTAAATTCATGAAATATGATAGAAATTAACGTAACCAAGTTGGTTCATGGTAGAGGCTTGTGTGAGTAGCTTGCTTTTGATTCAGGTGAAGTGGAAGAGAATGATGAGGATGTTGCCCTAGCTCTCCTAGATGAAGAACAAATAGTTGCACCAAATTCTCCAACAAGTTGGGTGCAAGAAATGGTCCATTTTTTACAAACTAGTGAGTATCCTCATGGAATGGATAGAGTCAAACAAAGGTATTTTAGGATGGAATCTATTCCTTACGTTCTTTTAGATGTTATACTCTTCAAGAAATATTTTCATGGAGTCTTATTGAGAAGTATAGAAGTTGATAAAATTGACAATATTTTGCATGAGTTCCATGAAAGGTCAGTTGGTGGACACTTTTCACCAAGAGTTGTAGCCCTTAAGATAATGAGAGCAAGCTACTTTTGGCCCACTTTATTTAAGGATTCACACTTGTGGGTAAGGAAGTGCAAAGAATGTTCCTTGTTTGTAGGTAAAGAGAAGTTAGCAGCTCTCCCATTTCACCTAATTCAAGTTGAACAACCCTTTATGAAGTGGAGTTTAGACTTCATTGGATTCATCAATCCACCCTCAAGTTCTGGTCATAAGTAGGTTCTTACAGCTATTGATTATTATGCACATACTATTAAACGTAGTAAAGCCGTGCACCGTAACTGATGTCTGCGGTTTTGATTTTCGAGTATAACGTATAGCATTGTCTGCAGCCTAAAAAAAATAAATTAAAGAGTTTATATATTTTTTAATATATTTCAAAAATATTTCATAATCTATTTAAACTATGGGATTAATAATATAAACTATTTTTTTTAATATATTAAACAAATATATATAAATTCTTTTATAATTTTTATTAAAGATTCTAATGATGTATTAATAAAAACATTAAAGAGTTTATATATATTAAAAAATAAATTATAAATTAATTTTTAAACATATAAAAACATTTATATTATATAAAAAAATTAATAAAATAAAATATTTTTAATAATAATACTGACTCAAAATGGATATTAGAAATAGTTTATATTATTAAATTCATAGGTCTTACATATTTACATATATTATTAAATGTATAAATCATTTTTTATTATATTATTAAAAAATTACATATTTTTCAAAAAATAAAATAAAATAATATTTAATAAATACAAATAGACTAATTTTAAAGTAAAATAAAATAATTTTTAAACATATAAAAACAATTTAATTATTTTTAAAAAAAATTAAAATCATTTTTAATAAATATACTAACTCAAAATTGATAGTAAGTATATTTATATTAATAATATAAATTTTTAATCATTTTTTTTATTTGAATTCTATAGAATATTTAATAAATACTAAAATAAATAGTATAAGAATTACAATAATTTGTATTTAAAATTACATAATATATTTTATTTTTTGAAAAATTATGTAATTTTTAACAATTTTCCTATACATTTAGTATATAGGTTTATGCATTTAATAATATAAATTATTTCTAATATCATTTTTAAGTTAGTATATTTATTAAAAATGATTTTATTTTATTAATTTTTTAATATAATAAAAATGTTTTTATATGGTTAAAAATTATTTTATAATATTTAATAATCAATTTTTTAATTTAAATTCTAGAACATTTAATAAATAATAATATTCATAATATAAGAATTGTATAATTTGTATTTAAAATTACATAATATATTTAGCGGGAGTTTGTCTCAAGCACCCTGCTGTCCTTTATAAATGCAGTGTCGTTAGCGGAGTTTGTCTCAATGCATTCCACTGGTATGGTACAAGGGTAGTGACAGGTCTGACAGAGAAAACGTGCACTACGTTGAAAAGTATATCATGCATATACATTGAAAAGGCGCCTCCCCGGATTTATCCCCTTACATTTTACTACTTAAAATTAAAAAAAAATCCACGTTAAACAGAAAAAATAAGATTAAATATAAACAATGCCAAGGAATAATGGACTGCAAGAAACTACACTGAAGCTTCAATAAAAAAAATCCACGTTAAACAGAAAAAATAAGATTAAATATAAACAATGTAAAGGAATAATGGACTGCAAGAAACTCCACCGAAACTTCAAATATCGGAAGCATCGAAACAAACGGTTGACGAGACCCACATCTGGCCATTCAGATAACCACACGAATAAAAGATTATTTCATGGCGAGAGACGTACAGTCCTACCTAAAATTTATTGTATATCAGCTGTCCTCATAATTTAGTCTAAAGTTTCACATTCATGTGATTTTTTATTGTTCAGTCAAAAAGTTTAAATTACAGAAACCATTACGTGGCAAGAGCAGTACCTAGCATTCATTATTGTAGTGGACAGCCATATAAGAAATTCGACTAAGTAATCATACGTTGTCGAATTTTGATACAAAATATTTATTCTCGATTTTTTTTAATCCCCTAATCCAACCTTGTTTGAATGCCAGCTTTCCTATTAATCTTTGACTAGTTGATATCCCAATACAATCAATAATCCTATAAATCCAATTCCATATTGAAATCATTTCATTCCTATAGCGAATGTTGAGGACAATGGGCTCAACTTAGTTACTTCCATTATTCTCCTTTCTCTGCAATGGCCGTCCATTCTCGTTTGGGTATTATGTTTATAATATGCTTATACATAAGCCTTCTACACTGCTATTATGGTGCACATCCAGGAGAAGCTGCTGCAGCAACAGTAACACACCCACAAGAAGGTAATAAAATTTATTTAATTGGTCTTCGTGTACCATCTTTCATTTAAAGTAGTTTACAAAGCCTCATTTTTTAGGGAATTATTTTAGCTTTCTCTATATATATACACTCTGTAGGTGATCTGCTTATAAAACTACTTACACAGTGCACATTAACAAAAAGACTCGCTTGTAACGTAATTTATTCTTATATATTTTAATTCTGTATGTGGGCAGTTAAAGCACTGGAAACAATAAAAGAGAAAATGAGGAACAGAAAGTGGGAGTTCAGTGAGGATCCTTGCAGTGGAAAAGGAAGCTGGAATGTCAACCAGGATTTTGAAACCCAAAATAGGTTGGTCTGTGATATCAGAACGACAGAGGGCACAACGTTTTTCCACATTACCCGAATGTATGTATGCAAATTTCTCCCTCTGTTTTTATGTCTTTGGTTTCCTTATCCTCAACAGAGAAGATTTCTATATTGGTTGCAGATATCTGAAAAGCCAGAACCTGAGTGGAGTTGTCCCAGCAGAGCTAGCCAATCTCACATACCTTGAGGAAATGTGTGTAATAAGACTGCACCTTTTTGATAATCATGTTTTATGTGGTTTTATGTTTACAAGTAAAAGCCTTGAAATTCCCGTCCTAAATATTTAGATCAAATAAGCATTTGACGCTTCAGTTTGGTCTTTGCTTTCCAGTTACAGTTACATGTTCTTCGTTAGGACTTCTTTCCCTTTGAATTTATAGAAGAGGCTTTTAGTAGTTTCTATTTGAGCTATTAAATTTCTATCAAAGGTTATTTAACTTTATTTAGATGTTAAGTTTATTATTTAAAAGTAAAATAATTTTTGTTGGAATGTTTTTATATTTATATTCATTTTTATATTTCTAGATTAATATTATAGATCTTAATTACATAATATGGCATAGGGTAAATTTACCGTAGGGAAAATTCACCGTCAATAATTCATCACGGGAAAATTCACCGCCAGGACAATTCACACTGGAAAAATTAATTGCATGAATTTTTGGTGGTTAATTTTCCATGGCCATGAATTGTTGGTGGGGTGAATTTTCCTACAGTAAATTGTTAATGGTGAATTGCTTGCCATGAATTTTCCTAGAGCCAGATAATATATTTTAATATTTTATATGTTTAATTTTTTAATTTCAATAAAAATGCTTCTTATTAGTTTTACATAATTAAAAGTAAATAAATAAAATATCTCATAAATCATATGTTTTTTCTTTGGTTCAAAGACATTTGAACAAATCTTATGTATGTAGTCATTTAAATATCTTATTAACAACCTTGATTTGTTCTTTCTTTTATATTTAGAATGAGAATGATTTTGATTTGATCTTTGATTTAGATTCATACATATAAGAGTTATGGATAATGTTTAACTATAAAATGGTTTATTTTGAAAGAAACTAAGTATGCTTAGATATCCAATATTCAAATTCAAGATTTTTTTTTGGATTTCTTTATCTAAAATATTAATTCTTAATTTTAAAAAGTCAATAATATTTTTAATAAAACATAAATATTTTAAATTAAGATAACTAATTTTCACTAAATATAAGCACTATTTAGTGTGATCATAAAATAATACTTTGATTTATATATAAATTTATAATTTAAAGTACTATCATATTGTGTGATTTTAATGGACTTTCTTTGAAGAATAGTGATGTATTTTAACATACCCTCTTCTATAGACAACCAAATAGAATAATTAGCAATTAAATCATCCTCACCTTTAAGAACTCACTTTTATTATTGATGTGAAATGTTTTATAAATAAATCTAATAATGTTTATTGCTTTTTTTCTTTATAGTGATTTTAGTTTTAACCATCTCAATGGACCAATACCATCAGAATTGGGATCGTTGGCTTATTTACGAAATTTGTAAGTTTATATATCATAAAATTTTAAATCATATATTTTGGTAGTATTTTTTTTGGATTTTATCTTATAAATAATGTTACAAACAAGCATAATATTTGGAAAAATATCTTAAAATTATATGTACTTAATTTGTATCTTTTACATTTGAAAGTTTTGATCTATTTATTTCAGGTCACTTTGCATGAATCATTTATTTGGTTGTATTCCAAAAGAGCTTGGGAACCTCACAAATTTACTAAAAATATAAGATAAGAACTTGATTGCATACAAATTTTAAAATAATTATAATAATATTAAAAAATTATAAGTAATTATTTATTAATGATTTCTTTTAAAAATTGAGTAAAAATTTAATAGTCATGTCAATCTTTTTGTGTTGGATAGGGATTTATGTTCAAATGAGCTTTATGGACGACTACCTCGATCGTTTGTAAATTTGAAGCACCTTAAAATCTTGTAAGTTTATGTGTACCATTTCTTCTCATGTATATCATTCTTACATGTTCATCATGCAAAGTTAATTTTTGAAATAAGATAAGATCATTATAATACATTATTGAGCCATCAAAAGAGTTCTTAAAAGAATGTTTAACTAGCATACATATATTAAATATCAATATATATAAAATACGCTGAGAGTTATCATTTCTTCATGATATTATTTTAGAAAAAAACATTTTACAATCCAGATCATCTAATCCTGAAGCGAAGGGTTAAATTCAATACATTTCCAACTTCCCATGCATTAAAGCCACCATTGACTTGGTTAAAAAGTCTCTTCTTTTTGAATCGACAAATAAATGTAGTAATCCTTAGATAATGTATAGAAGACTTTTAGCTTTCACCAATGCCCAGTAAAGCTTTGACTTCCAAAACAATTTTGTTCTTGGTTGGCAAATCCATCTAATCCTATAGATTTTGCTTTCAGGATGTGGAACCCATTAGATCCCACATTTAAAATTTATAATGTCTATCTTGCACAACATTAAAACCAACTCCATTGTAGCTCTAAACTGTAAGTTAAAATTTAAAATTTTCAATCTGGAAAACTTAAGTTCAGACAAAAACAGGGTATTTCAATTAAATTTGAAATGTATTTCTTTGCTAAACCAAAATATGACGCACCCGCTCATGGAGGGAGCGTTGGAGATGCTTAATTTCGTCCCCGCACTTTGAATTGGCAGTTGCAGCAGCGGCCACAACAATAGTCGAAACCCTCTGAAGCGACGAAAGTTGTTCCCATGTAACTTTTTGCTCAGCCCATAATTCTCTCCCAATTCTATCAGCAGACTCAGCATCCACCAAACATCCGTCAAGTGACAGCAATCCAAAACTCTCCAGACTATTTCTGTCATCGCGAAATCGCCCTTCATGTGCACTGTACATTGAAAAAATTGTCGACCTACGCATAACGTTGGCTATCTCCACTGTTCTTTTAAAGAGACCAGCGCCTCTTCCACTACCGTCGGTTTCACTACAGCCATCTGTTTCATAGTGATTAGGGGAGAGGGGCTTATAGTGGAGCACCCTAACTTCATGTTTCTCAAAATTTTACGTGAAAATTTCAAATCACTCCTAATTTTGTACAACAATTTATTTGGCAACTCACGGGCTTCTATATTTCGTTTTAGGGCCAGATCATCAAATATGATGCCACATGAACATGCTTTTTTGTTGAGGTATCCAAAAAGGTCCAAAAAAAAAGTGAGACCGATAGTGGTACACTAAGTCGTGTTTTATTGGTGCGCTGATGTGGCATCATATGAATTGTTAATTTTTTTACTTTATGGATAAAAAGTGTTTTGCAATTGGATATTAAGATGCTCCTCTATGGGGCCCATTGAGGACTACTTCTATCCCCACTATTGGACCATGCTCCACTATGGGCCCCTCTCCCCTACCACTCTTCCACTACCAACTTTTTCATTATAGCATCCTCCATTTCCATCTTGACTAAAAGAGTGCACTAAGTCCTAATACCTTACCATTATTTATTTGGTTTAGTCACAAACTTTAAATATGAATTTATAAAATATTATTACATATGTCTATTTTATTTTTAGGTATTATCTATTTTGTAAGATTCCAAGATGATAGTATTTGTTAAAATAATTGAGACCATCCTTATTATATCATTGATGATTAGTGAGCATAATGACTACTGAATATTGCTATATAGACGACCCTTCTTGATTTTTAAAGTCATTAATTTAAATTCCATATTTGTAACCTCTTTATTTAAACAATAAAACATATTGTTTTAGTTTAATAGTAATTTAAAAAAAAAAAATTTAAACTTTTTTTTGTATCTCATGAGCCAAGTTTTATATAAATTAAAAAATTAAGTCAACTATTTTCATTCAATATCACACTATACACATGACCAACCTAATATTATTATATTCTTATTCATGTAAAATCATAGAGCAAAGACTAGATATTTTTATTATGTTGTTTTGTACTTTGGTATGGTATAACAATGAAAAAGTAAGATAATATATAAATTGAAATACAAATATATATATATACACACAAATGTTCATGGAAAATATAGGATAAAACAAGATACATATTATTGTTTTTTATTAAATACAATAGGTGTCATGTAATCATCATGTTCTGTCAATTATATACATTCTTTCCTTATATTACCTCATGTATAATCTTATTACATATCCTCTTATGTTTACATTCATTAGATAGTATTCCTCTATTACATTCTTCCATGTATATTTCTATCATGTTAGCTATCGGCGAATATCATTTCTTATATAACTTCTTTAGATGTAGGGATGTCGCGTTAGAACAATTATTATATAATTATGACCCTCTATAGGCAATAAAAAGAATTTGTGCCCCATCTTCATCCAAAAAAAATTGGTACACCTCTATTGGGTCTAAAAATTCTAAATAAAAATATTGGAGGAATCAATTCAAATCAAGGCCAAAAAAATACCACCTTTCAATTATTGAGATTGGATAATTTCTCCTTCAATTTAGGGTCAACTAGACCTAGGAGGGTGTTCCTAGAGGTATCCTTAACATCATAAATCACAACTAAAGAGAAAAGATTGAATTTTTTTTAATAGTATTCAATGTATACTTCAACCTAAAAGTTAGTAATAGACCAAAAAATAACATACTACACATAAAACCTCTAATAAATTGATAAGTACATCATTGCACAAGTATAAGATGTAGGTATCCAAAATATTATTCCTAAAGTAAAAACTATTATGAATCTCTAAAGACACATCCCTAGATGAATTATTGAATCATGAAGTGCATATAGACTACTAACCTACTTCTACACTACTATTGAAAGATATATTTCATTTTGGATATATGGTGGATTATAAATTTTTAGGACCAATATTGCATTCATTGAGTAAAAAGTTACTCTTTAACAAGAGGAACAACAAATTAAAATTATATTAGAGATATGATATCAAATAAATAAACATACTCAATAATCCTCTATAAGCTCTAGTAATATATATGCTAAAGAATATATAATTACAAAAAATGCTTGTAGCGACCCAAAATTTTGTAACATTTATTACATCCTTATTAAAATCATACTAGGATGTGGCAAGATGAATCCTCATGCTAGAATATTATTACAATTCATCAATTAGAACTTCTCTTAAAAATATGCAATTGGCCAAGGAGACATTTACTATAAATTTACTACCTTTTTTTATTTACAAAATATAGTTATTTGTAAGTGATTAGACTTGCATGATTTGAAAGCTTAGACAATAATCAACACTTGTGGTCATGTGGAAATATAAAAATAACCCCCATATAAATGAGAAATATAGTGACATGTATAGTACTTTTTTTGGTCACCCATTCACTTGTGCAAATTTGATAGAGAATTAGAGATCATATATATGGTGTTTAAGTCAAGCTAAAATCTCTGGAATTTTTTATAGTAAGTAGCTTGTACATTAAATAAAGATCATATACATTGAGAACACTATAATTATTTTAATAGAAACATGGTTTCTCTCATCATCGATACTACAAAAAAAATTGTACCTTTAGGATGGACATTTTTTTTTAGGTGAAAAAATAATATTCTATTTACAATCAGTGAAATTGGGTTATTAATGGCATATTAGGAAGACCCAAAGAGTGGTTAAAGAAAGCATGAGGGGGAATCAAGGATTTTGATATAGGATAGGAAGTTACAATAATATGTTTGGGTGGAAAATTATATGTTTAAAATTTATTTGCACTCCACGTAGGAAGAATGTATGATAAAATCTTTGGGAACATTTTATGGAAATTTGTTGTGGAGTGGAAGTCAAAATGGGACATTGGAATACAAGTAAAAAAATATCAAAATTACATAGGAAAATAATAGAATAAAAGTAGGAAAAGATATGATGATATGAAAATGGTTTTGTTGCAATATTGGAGTTGAGAATTAGACTTAGGAATGAAATTTTAGAAATTCATTGAAACTTTATAACTAGGTGGAAATGATGCAAGGAAACATATAAGGAATGGATGTTAGGATTTGAATGGAAGATAGAAGAATTATATTAAAATTCCACAAGGTGGATTGGAATAAATGTAGGATAAATATGTGAAACTATAAAAGAGCAGTGGAGGTGGAAATGATGAAGTTTGGAGGTCCAAATAGGAAAAATAATTATAAGATTAAAGCTAGAAAGAATACGAGAGTTCAAAGTGGGAAAAAGAAGTTGGGACTATATACAACATGAGCAAGATGGTGTATGGCATTTTCATTGATGTCAACCCATTGTTGTATTGATGGTGTATAAGCATGAAGAAGACCAAGTGTTTTTGGGAAATTAGCTAAGTCCTAGATTGAGATAGTGATGTAACAAAGGAATAGTTTTATGGTCCACATTGCAATATCTTTTCTTGTAATTTTGAGGTGATAATGGTATGTATTGAAGGAGCACATATCTAATTTTTTAGGGTTCTATTACCTTCACAACAGAATATATTAATTACCTTCACAGCAGAATATATTAATGAAATTGTATCAGACTAAGTAAAGGTAGAGTTATTGGTGTAGAGTTCATGTTGGAATGCTCCACATTCCACCGCAGATGATCATTTTGTTTTATAGATTTTAGGAAGTGCTTGAAGATGTTAGATATGTGTTTATTCTAAGTTTCAAGTGGTTTGGTGTCCGCATGTCAAGTTGTTGACGAATAGTTGGTTCATTCAATTATTGCTTCACCAATTTTGTTGTGTGATACCGACGTAAGGGTTTTGGGGTTGTGTGGGACTAAATTAATGTTCAATGTACAAGACAACTGAGAGGGGGGTACATTCAATTATACATTAAAATATCAAAACTAGATTCCTAATAGTCCTTTAACCCTTAATTGGATTATTCAAACCCTTGTCATGCATTAGAAGAATGTAAACATATGAATTACTAATGTAAACACAACAAACATATTTAAGAACACTAGATTTACGTGGAAAACCAAAGAAGGGAAAAACCATGGTGAGGACTAGCTCACTATATAAAGCAATTACAACACTAAATACAATAGGCTCACCTCTGGAGGGCTCACTACCCAAAAGAAAGATTCAAGGGCTCATTCTGAATGGCTCACTAACAAATTATAAAGAAGAAGAAAGAAGAGTGTTACAATGAGAAATATATCTTAGAGTAATAGAAAAGATCCACCACAACAACTCTACACTATCCACAACCTCCAGCTCACTTCCTTCAAAAACTTCAGGTACTCTACAAATGTAGACCCTTCTACTCACTGCAATGGAGTCATAGGCATTAAGCTTGCACTACACTTAGTCAATTTTTGAACCTCAACACATTTCACATCACTCTCACACTCCTCCAATAATTTACCTTTCCTTTATACCATTAGCAACCTTAAAAACATTCTCCAAGGTCAGCTACACACCTTAAATATATAATTCCAAAATAGGTCAACACCAAAACATCTCCACAGTGGGAAGAGATGAAGGTAGATAACATACATTATTATCTAGGACCTAAATCCACACCAACATTCTTTACAAAGCCTCCACACACAACACAACATTTCCTCAATTAATTCTAACACACCAGGTTGCCCAAGCTTGTATTAACACCCTTAACACACTTCATTAGATCCAAAGACAACTTGTGGATCACATAGAAACACTCCATGACATCCATACAACATCTCAAAATATTCCACATCATCAAAACATTTTCCACTATTATTGCAATCACCTAAAACTTAAGATCATCTTCATTTTGTGCAAATAGACATACTAGCACACACATCCAACATACCAAACAAACTTGGGGAATAAATCAGCACTAGAAACTTCATGAGAAGGTATATAAATATTATATAAGCACATTCCTTGATCCAAAATACTAAAAACCTCACTACAAAGAAATGCAAAGCATCTACATTTCTCCTAGTCAACATGTTTTCCACAGTTCACACAACTTATTCTGCCATATGATCTAGAACTTGAAACTCTGGATATAACACCTTTGATCAACATATCCAAGCTGCATAAGAATAGATTTAATGCAGAAGAAATATAGAGCACAATATAGGACACCACTCTACCACACTAAATTCTCTTTTATTCAAATTTTCTCAAAAGAACTTGGAAACAAGCACCACAAACACTATCTCAACATCTCAACCACACATAATATTGATATCCAAAAGAAATTACTCATTATTGCTACATTAGAGGTTGAAACTAGTGATAACATGAATGACAACATAATGCAACAAACACACTTACTTCCTTATGGGTTGACAACAATGCAAAAACACTCTACTAACATCAATGACAACACAAGTTTCCAACAATCTCCCCCTTTGTCGTTGATGGCAACATTTGATATGAAAAAAAACCAATAAAAAACAATAATGCTGATCAACAAAACATAGTACACATTAGTATACACTACTCCCCCTTACACAAGCATTTATTCTTACCAACACTTTCTCTTTTTGTAATACTCTCCCACCTTCTTCATATGGTTTTTTAGCTAAATTTCTCCCCCTCTGACATCCATGGCAAATGGAAACACGTAGTTTCTTTTCTTCTACTCCCCCTTTGATTGAGCAAAGGACAACATCTGCATGCTCCATACCTGTAACCAACTCATAAAAAAACTTGCTCCCCCTAATTGCAACAAACCATACCCACTACCATCTATTTTACATATCACCTACATACATCATTTGAAACACCAACAAGCAACTACAATCTTTCTTCATTGTTTTGCATCTTCTTCTACTTCCTTTGACAAGGCTTCAAAGCACCATCAAAAAACTCTTTTTATTTTCATTGCAATCTCTTTTATGTACTCTCCCCCTTAGGGACACAAAATATGCTTCATCTGACTACACCAACCAAGAACACTACTACCTACTCCCATTGAGAGGTAGCCACCATCATTAGTCTAGAATAAAAGAGTAAATCTTGAATTGCTCCACTGGACTGATGCACATCCTTATGCATTTAGTTGAAAGGAGGGAAAACAACCCCTAACTTTGATCAGAGATATTTAAATTTACCTTTCGGAAGAGCCTTTGTAAAGACATATATATCTTGATTCTTTGTAGGCACATACTCCAACTTCACCTTATTCTCTACAACTTTCTCTCTCCAAAAGTGATACCAGATTGAGATATGCTTTATCCTTGAATGCATCACCGGATTCTTTAAAATTTTGATAGCAATTGTATTATCACATAAGATAGAAATAGTTTCATCATATGATATTTTGATATCCTTCCATGTCTACCTCATCCAAAATACTTGTGTACAACAAGATTTTGTTGTAGTATATTCTACCTTTATTGTAGATAATGATACTAAATCCTAATTTTTTCTTATCCAATACACCAACCTGCTTCCAAGAAAGAAAGCACCACCACTTGTACTTCTTCTGTCACCCACACAACCTTCCCAATTTGCATTTGTGTAAGAACTTAGAGAGAAATGAGTATCCTCTAGATACCACAAGCCATATTCTGGAGCGCCCTTCAAGTATTTGAATATTCTTTTTACTATTGCCACATGTGGCTACCTAGGATCTTCTTGAAATCTAGCCACAAGATAAACTACATGCATGATATCAGGTCTAATAGCAATTAGGTATAGCAGTCCACCAATCATTGACATGTACATTGTCTAATTAGCCTTAGGAGATTCATCATGCTTGCTCGACTTGCAACCAATAACCATGGGAGTGCATACTAGTTTAGAGTCTTCCATTCTAAACTTCTTTAACATTTTCTTGACATAATTTGATTGTGAAATGAAGATACCTTTTTATGTTTGACTGATTTGTAGCCCAAGGAATAAATTCATCTCTCCAAATATTGAAAAATTTTCAAATTCATTTTGCATCTATTCTGCAAATTGCTTACACATTACTTCATTTCCTCCAAAGATTATATGATCAACATACACAACCACAATCAAGATTTGATCTTTCTCACATTTGAAATAAAGATTTCTATCTACAGTACCTTTATTGAATCCCTACTACAATAAGTATCTATCCAATCTTGCATACCAATCTCTGGGAGCTTGCTTTACTCCATATAATGTCATCTTCAATTTGCAGACCATATTAGAATTATTTGATAAACACAAGCTTTCGATTTATCAAATGTATACCTATTCTTCCAACTCACCATTCAAGAATACAAAATTCACATCCATTTGATAAACTTTGAAATCATTATGTGTTGCAAAAGCCAAAAACATCCTAACAACCTCCATTCTTTCCACCAGAGCAAATGTCTCCTCAAATTCTATTCTTTCTACTTGTGAGTATCCTTTATGCACAAGCCTTTCCTTGTTTATAATAACTTCTCCATGATTCTCATGCATCTTGTTCCCAAATACCCATTTAGTTCTGATCGCATTCTTGTTTTTTGGTCTTGGGACAAGTTCCCATGTTTGATTCTTCTCATATGCATTAATTCTTCTTTAATGTTCCTTGATCCAATATTCATTTTCGCATGCCTCAATCACTATTTATAGGTTCAATTTTTGAAAGTAAACATAGATTTACCTATTCTTCTATCATAATAGCCTTTCTTCTTGTCAATACACCTTTGATTTTGTCACCAATGATCCAATCTTTAAAATGATTCTTCTACACATAGTTAGGAGTCTTAGGGATCCTTTCTGGGAGCCACTGCCTCTTCAACCCACACATCTTTTCCCTCTCCATATTTTTATTCTTCTCTAGAAGAGGATTCATATGATTCAAATCTATTTATCAACACTAAACTTTTATGTAAGTCTTCATCCAATTTTACACTTGCATTTTCAATAATCCTATTTAGCCTCTTGTTGTAGCATCGATAAGCCTTGCTCCTTGTAGAGTATCCAAGGAAGACTCCATCAAATCTTGCATCAAAATTTCCCAAGTTTTCTTCATCTCTTTTGATATACTATTTTCTTCCAAACACTTTGAAATATTTGAGAGTAGGGGTTCTTCCATACCATAACTCATAGGGAGTCTTCGAACTATTTATCCTTGCTTTCACTTTATTAAGAACGTAAAATGTAGCATGAATTACTTCTCTCTAGTAGACATCTGATAAATTTTCTTCTCTCATCATTGTCCTTGCTACTTACTAAATTGTCCTATTCTTTCTCTCCACCACTCCATTCTACTGAGGAGTTCTAGGGATTGAAAAATTCCTCTTTATAGGTCATGATCTTCACAAATAATGTTAAAATAACTAGAGGTGAACTCTCCACCTCTATCAGATCTTAAACATATGATTTTCATATCCATTTCATTATCAAGCATAGCTTTAAATGCCTTAAACTTATCTAGAGCTTCTAATTTTTCTTTGAGAAAAGTTACCCAATTCATTCTAGAGTAATCATCAATTAAAAACATGAAATACCTATCACCTTGAAAGCTTCTTGTTTTGGTAGGTCCACTTAGGTCTATATGCACCAACCGCAAAGAACTTGTAGTAGAATATTCTTCGATATTGATCTTTTTCTTATTTGCTTCCTAACCTGACATTCCTTACAAACCAGATTGATAGGCTTTGTAATCTTTGGAAAATTTGTCATAGCTTGAGCAGAGCTAATCTTTACTAGGCTATCAAAATATATGTGAAACATTCTTTCGACATAGCCAACTTTCATTGATTTGAGTCATAAAACACTTACCATTAGCACGTTTCAGCTGACAAAAATTCCCATCTATCCTTGTTCATACAAAAACTAGAGTTTTAGATCTTCCTTTTTTGATTTCACAACCACCATCCTAAAATATAAAATTATATCCTTTGCTACACATTTATGCTACACTCAGAATATTATGTTGGAGACCCTTGACATAAAGAACATCATCTATATTATACTTTCCATAAAAAATATTTGAACCTTTTCCACATATCTTAGCATATATGCATCATCACCAAACTTAACAAGACCACCTTCAAGCTTCTCAAGTTTAGAAAACTTACTCTTATCACCTGTCATATTATTTTAGCATCCTATAACAATAATTGTGAAATGTGATAGTGGTAGTGAAGAATGAAGTGTGTAAAGTCAGTTTTTTGAGCTGAATGTGGAACTGTACCTTCAACATATAGAAGATGCATTATAAGAAGTTCAATCTCTAGAAGTGGGCCATCCTTTTGTATATTTTTTCTAATTCTTGAAGTAGTGATCTTCTTTGGGCAGTGAGCCCTCCTATTTCTTGGACAATGATTCCTCCGGGCAGTGAGCCCTTACGACAATGAGCCTCCTATAATCTATTGTAACCAGTTATGATATATTATGAGCTAATCATCACTGTGGTTTTTCCATTTCAAGAAATTCCCACATAAATCTAGTGTTCTTGTGTTGATTGTTGTGGTGCATGCTTCTATTGTTTCTTCCCATTTCTACAAGCTTAATGAGATGTTTTGTTATGCACTTTAAGTTAATGAATTTTAGGGAATATTGATTCAACCTCCCTCTTAGTATTCTAAGTGTAGAAGGGAATGAAAGAAGTCAATAATATCTCTACAACGAGCTATAAAGTAGAGGAAATGTAATATTGCAATGATGTAGAGAAGGAATGGAGATTAAAATGTAATACCTAAGTCTTTTTTTCCATGAAAGTTTTTTAAGCTAACAAAACAAAGTAAAATAGAAGGAATAACGAATCTAATAAAATTTGTGAAACTTTTAGCTAGGATAAGTGGTTAGGATAGGAGGTTAGGGAAATGGAATAAGTTAGGAAATCTTAAACAAATTCACAACTTCACAAAATTAGAGAAAATTTCCCAAAAAATCCCAAACTTAGAACCTTCTTTGGATTTCACAACTTCCAACATCTGATTAGAATATAGGGGCAATGATAATAAAATATAGAAAATTTACCTATTGGGAGACATATTTGTAGTTTTCTTAGATCAATTAAAAATCATGGGAAAAATGAGACCTAATAAAAAATAGAGTTGAAATTTAGTGGCATGAGCCAAGTTTTATTCTATAGAGCCAAATTTAGTGGCATATAAATCTTCTACTTGTTATTTATTTTTTATTCTATCATATCACTTTTTCTTGTTATTTATTTTTTATTCTATCATATCACTTTTTCTTGATACTGACAAGTGTATTCACTCTTTTCTTTGTTCTAAGATATTGATCCCTTGATACTAAGAATTTGTTTCATGTATCAAGATATTCTTTTGTGTGTATTTTCAACTATGTAAATACAAATTTCTAAGAATTTCTTGTACTATTAGTGGTACATTTATTTCCTATTACATTTCTCTTAATTCTTGATATCAATTCTTCAAGAAAACCATACGTTAATTATTTTGATAATAGTGTTCTATTTTGAGTATAAGATAACACTGCCTCCAAAATAGTATCTTTATTATTTTTTGTTATTGTAAGATATGTTTAAGATCCATCTCTAGGGGATTTCCATTTATAAACAATGATTTGTATAATGTTTTAACACTAATTCCTCTTCCTAATTTATCTTATGTCTTTGACCTTTTTTTTCATTTGTGTTTTATCTTATTCCTTTTTGTGATTATGGTTTTCCTTTTTTTATTTCTACATGAAATTTTATCCTCTATTTTTGAGGATTTGATATATTGTACTAGGCCAATAGAGCATTGACTATTTTACTTTTTATTCTTTGTAGTAGTTCCTATTGTATAATTTATCCTTTCTATCCACTCAATTCTAATTAGAGCAAGTGGGTAAAGTTAACTCCCCTTTTTGTGGAAGCAACACATCTAAAAAACTACCACCAAGAATTACACCTATTTAGGAATGGAAGTATAAGCTAAATAGGTACATGTTTAGAATGAGTTCCCATTTATGTTTGGGTATCTATTTTGTATTGATGATAGTTTATGCTTAAAAATATTACATCATATGCAAGATGTATGCTACTCCCCATCTATGATACAATTCTAAGTACTTTTCAACTTGTATACTTTACCTGTACAGATTTGTTTCTAGGTTTTACATTATATACTTTATACCAATTTTTAGGTTTTATCTCCTATACAATATATCCACCTACTAGATGCATATACAAAATTGATCTTCCTACAACATCTTAGTGATTACTCTTAATTGTTAGGCACCCTATTTCTCAAACTCAACAATGTTTCAATAGTTGTATACTCCTCATTAGAAATGTCCTCCTTGGTGTTCAAATTAGGCCCATCTATCCTAGTCTGCTCCTTTTCATTTTCAACATTGTTATCCAGAACTCCTTTTGGAACTCCTACAGGGCTTTCAAGAAGACCTTAGTGCCTGGTTGACCCGTTATCCATGTATTCCTATCTTGAATTCCTCAACATTGATTCTCACTGTACCATCCTCTAGTAGCTTGAGGAATTTGCAATTTGAAACATCCAAGGTTAGGTAGACCTGCATAGCAACATTGTGAAGTGTGAATCTTTTTGTAAACTCATTAAGTGCCCTTCTTGTACCCTTAAACATGTCTTCATTCCTTGCCTTCCAGATAGCCCATAGGATTTCAGTAGAGAGGCATAACCAAAACATAAAGATATTTTTTCCAATTTTATTATTCTTTTCTAACAATTTATTTTGTCCATTCCAATCTCATTATTATTATTATTAGGGTAAGTGCACCAAGATGGTTCCCAAAAAAGGGGCTTAAGTGGCCAATTTTTTTCTGAAATCAGGAAATACTGACCTTGGACGTGAAATTGAGGATAGCTACACTCAAATTTTTTTGATGGAACAAAAACAAGGACCGCAGTGCTCCGAGTCTACTTTCTAAACTACTAAT
>VDFB02206773.1:0-14875 GCA_007258455.2 Sequoia sempervirens | reverse complement strand
TTTCTAAACCGGATAATAGTATCAGAATATGTACTGACTTCAGAGATCTCAACAAGGCATGTCTAAAGGATGATTTTCCTTTGCCAAACATTGACATTATTGTCAACTTAGCAGCAAGATGTGCCATGCTATCACTTATGGATGGCTTCTCAGGGTATAATCAAATCAAAATAGCACCAAAGGATTAGGAGAAAACAACATTCTCATGTCCATGGGGAACATTCTATTGGAATGTCATGCCCTTTGGGTTGAAAAATGCAAGTGCCACATATCAGTGCGCAATGACCACCATTTTCCATGACGTGATGCATAATTTTATGGAATATTACGTGGATGATATATTAGCAAAGTCATATACCAGAGAAGGACATCTAGAGATTTTGGATAAAATCTTTACCAAATTAGAGAAGTTCAATGTTAGATTAAATCCTAAGAAATGTGTGTTTGGTGTAACATCAACAAAGCTTCTAGGATACATAGTATTAGAAAAGGGTATCGATGTGGATCTCGCCAAGGTCAAGGCCATAATGGAAATTGCCACCACCAAAGAATATCATTCAACTATGGTCTCTACAAGGCAGGTTACAATCAATCAAGAGATTTATCTCCCAATTAGCAGACAAAAGTCATCCATTCAATCATTTGCTACATAAGAATGTCTCGTTCAAATGGAATCAAAAAGTGTGAAACAACTTTCAATCAAATAAAGCAATATTTGATGTCACCACCCATACTAATACCACCTATAGAAGAGAAACCCTTATTACTATACATTGCAACAACTAGGATTTCTTTGGGAGCTCTATTAGCACAGGAAGTTCCTGAGGGAAGGGAACATGCTATCTATTATATCAATGGGACTTTGAATGGTTACATGAGATAAATTACACCTTCATCGAAAAAGCTTGTTTGGTGGTCGTATTTGCTACCCAGTAGTTGTGGCATTACATGTTAACCCACATAGTCAAACTCATAGTGAAGATTGATCCGTTAAAGTATTTACTCAGCAAGGCGTCTCTAATAGGAAGATTGGCCAAGTGGGTCATGATCTTGAGTGAATTTGATATCCAGTATGTGGATAGAAGAGCCATCAAGGGTCAAGTGATAGCTGACCAGTTAGCTGAAGCTCCATTACCAGATGATCATTTGATGAACATTGAGTTTCCTGATGCAGACATTCTTACAGTGACAACACAACAATGGAGGATTTATTTTGATGGGTCCTACATACAATGTGGCTCGGGTGTGAGAATTCTATTTGTTACACCTCAAGGACATACCATCCCAAAGTCCTATAGAATCATGTTTCCATGCACAAATAATGTGGCATAATATTAGGCATTAATCATTAACATCAAAGTGGTAGTTGAATGGAAAATCATAGAGCTACAAGTATATGGAGATTCACAACTAGTTATTTATTAGGTAAATGATGAATATCAAATAAAAGATGTGAAGTTGACATCGTATACAAAAATGGTGGATGATCTCAAAAAGTACTTTGTAGATATCAAGTTTGAGCAGATTCCCAGGGTAGAAAATAAAGCTGTAGATACTATGGTGACAATGGCTTCACTCTTACAATTGCCAGTAAAGTGAGGTCATTATGAGTTTATGGTGGTACAAGTGTCTAACCTTGCTTATGATAATCCAGAATCTCAAACCATATTCCAATTAGTAGACATTGAATCCTTAATTTATGGAAAGACCCGTGCTTACCTAAAAGACAATATCCTTCCTCCCACTCTTTCCAGAAACCAAAAATGCAACTTCATTTTCCAAACTGCACGACATACCTTAATTGCTAACATACTTTATTGTCAAGGTCTAGATGGTACTCTCCTTCAGTGTCTAGAACATAATGAGTTTGAGAAAAATTTATGTGAGGTTCATGAAGGTATTTGTGGAACTCATTCAAGCGGACTAACCCTAGTAAAGAAACTCCTATGTTTGGGGTATTACTAGCCAAACATGTAGAAGGCATCTTTTCGGTTTGTTAAGAAGTGCAAAAAATGTCAAATACATGGTAATCTAATCCATGCATCGGTGCAAGAATTGCATCCGTTCACTTCAACATGGCCTTTTTGTTAGTGGGGACTGGACTTGGTAGGAAAGATTAATCCATCTTCATCCAATGGACACAAATTTATAATCACAACAACAAAGTACTTTACAAAGTGGATAGAAGTAGTTCCCTTAACAACAATCACTAGAAAACAAATTTCTTCTTTCATACTAAATTACCTCATTTATAGGTATGGAATTCCTCAGTCCATTGTCGTAGACAATGGTCAACCTTTTAAGAATGAGGATGTTTAGGAACTGTGTGAGATGTTTCATATCCAACATTGTTTTTCAACACCAGACTATCCTTAAGGAAATGGCCAAGTAGAGGCTTCCAACAAAACACATATAGGAGCTACACCATATGCCTTGGTAGATGGATCAGAGGCCATCCTACCTATTGAGGTGGAAATACCATCACTCTCTGTATCACTAAAGGGAATTATTTCAGAAGAGGATTATAGAGTGTCTAGACTTCAAGAGCTGGAATTATTGGATGAATTTCATCAACAAGCTGTGAACCATTTAAAGGCATATCAACAGAGAATGTCCATAAGCTACAATCACAAGGTAAAACCTATAAAATTTTAGGTTGGTGACTTGGTCCTAAAAGAAAACCCTTAGAATCAACAAGACAGAGAAAAGAAAGGGAAGTTTGAACCTAACTGGCTAGGTCCCTTTTCTATCATATCAATCTATGGATCTGGAGACTATCAACTATCTACACCTAAGGGAATTTGTTTGATGAACCTATCAACAATATCCATCTCAAGAAATTCTATACCTGAATCATCTAGTGCATGGTTGAAATGGTTGCCTTGATGAAAACCTAGCAAACAGGCGTCATAGTGACAAAAAATACAAAAAATTATAAAAGAGAAAAAATCATAAAGTCTAAAAAAGTGCAATAAAAACATGTAGTGAGAACTTGGAAACAGGTGCTACTTGTGATTTAAACCAGTAGTTCCATCTATTGGAGACATGTCATGGTCATTCACTTCTGCCATCATTTCCATCCATTATCATATCCTAGCAATGTGGTCATTTCTCACCCTAGCTTGGGGAAAAAATCCTAAACTCACCGGGGGAAATAAAATTGAGCTTAAACAAATAGATAAACAACAGTATGATAACACAACAAACACAATGATAATTGCCAAACACCAACATTGAACATTCATCAAACATCAGAACATTTCAGGAAATCAACCATCCACATCAAAACAACTAAAATCATATCAATCTAGAAAATCATACATATTGATACATATTTGTATCATTTGGATATATATATTATCATACAACTATTATCCATGCAAATACTACACACATCATGAAACCATAAATCATGCATCCATACAACATCATTATTCACATAATCACTGTGATAGGGCGAAAATACTTGTTAGAAAATGAACAACAAACAAAAGAGTGCAAATAACAACTACAAACACCCTACACCTCAAGATTGGCCTAATGATTAACTTAACTAAGCAAAATGAAAGATTTCACCTTGTTGAGTTGTCCTTTGGTTGGCCCTTCGATCTTTGATGTTCTATACTCCTTTGGTGGAAAGAGATGCAAGCTATGAGATGGGATGAGATGAGGATGGAAAATGAGTGAAAATGGATGCAAATATGAGAATTTGGCTAAGTATAGCTCAAGAGAAAATTTTGCAAGAGTTTGGCTAGCATAAATGATCTCTCTTAAATGAAAGAAAAGAGGGGGTATTTATAGAAAATTTTGGACTCTCTAGGGAAATGGACGGTTGTGATTGAGCCACCAAGATCAAGATGTAGGGCTAGGGTGAGTTGAGAACTTACAAGCCCTCACATCTTGACATGTGGCATGTGAAGTGGCTTGAAAAGGATGATGTGTACATGAGGTGGAAAGAGAGTGCATGGCATAGAGGTACTACATAGTACCTTGGGATTGGACAAGATCTCCTCATAAAGGAGGTCCTTGTCCCCATGTGGGTGAGAGAACATGTGAGGAATTAAAAATTCCTCAAATGTCCACATGGGGATGAGAAAAGGAATTTTAAATTCCAAGGAATGCATTGAGGGATTGAATGTGGATTAAAAATTCACATGGGGAATGGAGTGCCTTCTCCAAAAGGAGAAAATCTTTAATGAAGTTGACTTATGACACATTCCATAAATGATACGGGGATTAGGTTGACCTAATTAGGTGATTAAGGTTGTGCAAGTACTTGATTAGACAAATTAATGGCAAATTAGAGACAAGTGGGAAATTATGGATGATGTGACCCTAATGATGATTTGGGGTGTGCACATCTTAATCATAAATTAATTATGATTAAGAAAGAGGGTTAGATTGTTAAGAGGGATTAGAGACCAACTCGCAAAAGTTGGAGGATGTGACAATGAGAGAAAGTGAGGAATTTAAAAATAAATTTAAAATTCCAAGAGATAATATGACTAAATTAAATAAAGTGGTATATTTATTTAATTTAGAGAGGAAATAGGGGGGGGGGATTATTTATTAAATTAAACACTTTGGAAACCTTATGTATGACACGAAATATTAATTAAATGAGTGATTTAATTAATACTGGAAAAGAGGATGAAGTAGATGAGCAAAAATTTGATTAAGGAGATGTTTTTGACTATATGGAAGTGGTCAAATTTAGGTGTCTACAATCACATTTTAAACATCATAGATAGAACATCATAAATCATAGCATATCATCATGATCATAAATTGCATCCATAACATCATAATGTAAATCATCACATGGCATATAGAACAAGAAATTAAATGCATCCATCATAGAACCATATAGAACATCATATAGATCGATAAATCCACCAAATATCATATAGATCTCAAAAATCATAATGTCAAGTATATAATGATGTCTGAAATGGAAGGATATACAACATAGAAAATGGTCGTAAATCAAAAAACTAGAGTATACATCATATCTCAAAATACATCAGAAAGTACAATCATAAAGCTGTGTGCTACTAACTTTGGTTGGTGCAGGCATCTTTGGACCAGTCCCTCCACCACCAGACATACTAGGATCTCTCGGATCTCTCCATGGAGGCTCTGTCACACCCACGCTAGCAGTCCTAGAATGAGTCCTACCTGATCGAGACTGGGCATGACTAACTCTCTGCTCGGAGGGAACTACATCATGGTACCAACCTCTATAATACTCTACCTCTCTACCCACATGGGGAACCTCTCTCATATAATCAGCCATAGAGGTACCATCGACCAATCTCTGTAATCTCTCAACTATCAATTGAGCTTGCTCTGCAACCCATTGGGTTGCATCTCTGTCAGTTTTCAACAAGGCAATCTGTGTCTAGGCAGCTACCAACTATCCTTGTACCTAAGCAAGAGTCTGGCATGAGACTAGGCCTGTGTCTGTATCTGGGTATGTGTTTGCACCAATAAACCCCAAGCCTATATTAATTGACCCTGTAATGTTTGTACCTACACTTGTAAAATTATAATCTAAGTCAACTGATGCTTTGAAGGTACCCCAATATGCACACACTGCTCTGTAGGAGCTATCAATGATCACCTCTTATGAGGCACCACATAGTCCTAGACATCCACAACTGGACTTTATCCTCTTGCACCTGATCCACCTGCTCCACCACCTCCTCCATCATGACCACCATCTCCATCTCCCTCATCATCACTACTATCCTCCTCGTCACCACTGCTCTCAACATCCTCCTCCTCCTCACCACCCTCCTCTCTCCTCTGTCGACAACCCTGCATAACACCAACCTCCTCCTCACCAGGTAGTGGCACTAGCTCATCAGGAACAAAATCCATGGAAAAGAATGTAGGGTTAGATACTCTACATAATCTATTGTGACAGGTGGATCAACAATCTTGAGATGAATCTCCTAAACCAAAGGTTGTAGGGCTAGGTACTCCTGAACTGTAGAATCAAATGAAAGGAAAGGTCCCCACTCAGTAGAATCTATCTGGCAACACTTAGGCATAATGTACAACACCCTAGGGCATGCCCTGTACAATACCATACTGTCTGAGAACTCTCCTAAAAAAAAAATCTCCAACACCCAACAAGTCCTACCAATCAACAACATAGATTGACATAGGTATGACAATTGTATATCATTGTCATGATGAGTAAGTCAACCTACATATATATGCACATATGGCCTCATGGCGGGTCGTTGTCTCACCATCATTGGACGTGTAATAGCTCTATGCTCCCACACGCACACCTGAAGTAATGTAACCCCCGCAGATAAATTGGGAGCTCAAAAGTAGACAAAATGATGCAAATCATGGTAAAAATGAGAAAGCCTACACTTGCCCCATGCATATCTTGTACTGTGAACAATCATACTCTCCAAAACATGGCCCCAACCAACAGAAAGTCCCCTTGACTTGTGATCAAGACAAAGGAATCCTCTAATAAAACTAGCAAGTACTAAAGGAAGGGTGGCATAGGCATCCACCATCTTATGCCATGGAATCTCATATCCATAAATAGTATCATCCTGTAACACTTTGTGTAGAGCATTGATCCTTCCCTGCTCTGAAGAATCATAAACTACTATATCACCAACAATGGGTATCCTCAAAATCTGCCAAACATCCTTAGGGGTGACTATCATCTCACCAGTAGGAAGGTGGAAGTTATTATGCTCACTATGCCACCTCTATGCTAGTGCTATTAGGAGACCCTGATTAATCCAGATCTGGGGCATAGATAGAAAAGAGGATAAACCACAACGTGTGATGACTATTGTGTCAGGCTGTGCTAGCTGTAGTATCAAATCGAATGTCCTAGGAAACCAGTCTCGAATTGTAGGTTCGTAAATGAATCCTATCATTAGGAAACATTGAAAGTCAATAATCATTGTCAATTTATCAAGCATCAATTAGCCTATCAAATCTTATCAGCTCTAGTGAGATTTTGATTAAATCTTGTGAGCAACTATCAATTGTACCTCACCTATCATGATGTCAATCATCAAACTATCATTGAACTTCACCTATCATGAAGTCAATCATCAATCTAAAATTGTACCTCACCTATCATGACGTCAATTAATCAAAATCAACCTTGCTTATCATGAGGTTTATCAATCAAACTATAATTATTCCTTGCCTATCATGAGGTTAATTATCATCAATCAAACATCAAACCTCGCCTATCATGAGGTTAACCATCATCTAATCTATCATGATCATCAATCATATAAAATCAACGACCAACACAATAAAAAATTGACACAATCCATGATAAATTTGACAAACTCTATCATTTTGACTTAGATGTGCCAAAACAGTGTTTTTATGTGCCACAACATTCAATGCGCCATTAAAAAATTTCAATGCTCTAAAATAGGCGGTCAATGTGCTAAAAAATTGTATGCGCCACTTTAGGCGGTCAATGCACTAAATCAATGAATGCACCATTTCATCAAACCTATGTGCTAAACTCCAATGCCTATGTGTTGAACTAATAGATGAACAATTTAAGCCTATGGATGCACTACAAAATTTGACCTACACGCTAAAAGAACCTATGTGCTATTTCATCGTATCTATGCACTATTACAGGTGATCTATGTGCTAGATTAATGGATGTGCTAAAACAAATAGTATATGTGCTACTATGGGCTATGTATGCACTGAAAGAAAACTAAACATTTAAAACCAAAATAAAACATGCAAAAAATGAAAAATGTGAAATACGAGGAGGTTCACGGGTATGTACCAGAGGTCTGTAGGCGGCCAAGATTTTGTGTCGACACATGCGCTTGAAATGGTGAGTGTGGTAGGGGTTGCCATTTTGCTCCAAATTGCTCTCACTCTAAATTTTCAAAACTCAAACATGCACAAATGAATTCTAAAACTCAACTTTTTAACCTTTTAAAGGCTAATTAAGGGGATTTTTAGTGGGATTAATTTCTTTTATTTATTGGAGGCTTAATTCACATTTCATCACAGGGGCATCTTTCACACTATTTCTCAGGAGATAAATCACTACTTCATCAAATCTTCATCAAATCATCACATCATCACAAAAATCATAAAAAAATTAAAAAACAATTCTGAAAAATCTAGAAAAATAAAAAATTCATCAATTTATCTCCTGAGGGGGCATATATCCATCATCACCTGAAAATCAATGTCTGGGGCATATCAAAAAAAATTCGTCAGTACTAGAAGCAACAACAACAAAAATTTCTTTGAAGCAATGCGTAAACACATCACTTCAAAGAGGGGCAAAATGTATACACCTAAAAATGGTTTGGATAATCTAATTAATTAAATACAATTTATTTGATTAATTAACCTTTAACTCCTCTACTATTAAATAAATAGAAATATCTATTCATATAGTTCACTTTTAATTCTTCTATCTTAACTATATTATTTCCTCTTAATTAAATAAACAAATTTAATACTTTGTTTTATTTAATTATTATTATCAAATTCTCGTAATTCTTCCATCTTAATCACATCATCCCATCTAAATTAAATAAACAAGTTTCATACTTTGTTTTATTTAATTATCATATTTTCCATATTTATTTAATAAACATAGACTTCTATAGTTTTGTTTTATTAAATTAAATATCTTCTTTTCCTAAATTGAATAAATCTAAATATTCAATTGAAATATATTCTACAACTAATCATATCCACCTACCAAATTAGATATGAAATGTCTAATTTAATTCATCTCAACCTTCACGGGCAAGTTTGGAGACAAATTGGAGACAAATTTACAAGTAAACTTCTTCATCTTCTTCCATTGATTCTTCCTATCTTCTGGCTGAGTGTTTTTGTGGGGAGGAACAATCTCCATAATCATCTCAGTCTTCTTCATCCTTCACCATTCAATTCTTCAGATCAATTCCAGACCTTTTCTTTGCCGTCCCTTCATAAATGTGCTATCGAGAATCTATAAATACAGTCTCTGTCTACAGGAAAAGGATCCCAACTTTGTGTAAATTTAATCTGCAGAAATACCAATTGAGCAATCAAGCATCTTAGCAATAAGCAATTATCATTTACCAATAGAAATAAAAAACATTTTAGAATAGAATGAATATCATGGCTTTTCATTTAGTTGCATCATAGTTTACTGTAACTTCTTTCATGAAGTTTCATGTCAATTTAGATTACAATAGTTTCATCATTATCATTTAGACATCATCATATAGGATTAGATTATTGCATTTAGCAATATCTTATTCTCTAGATTGACATTTTAACAGTCATAATGCTTACCAATCTAAGAGCCCTGTGACTTAATAAATCTTTGTAGATAGAGAGCAATATGATGCTTTTAGTGGATTCTTGCTTTAAATTAGTTTAACTGTTGTTTGAATCTTTGATATAATGTCTTATTGATTGTGTTAGTTGATCATTTACTCACATTTTACTCACATAGAAATATTTAATCAATTTTACAAGTAATTAGTTTAAAATGTCAACTATAATAAACATGATGATTTGACCTCAAAGATAGTTCAAATAACTAAGGAAGCCTATTAGCTAACTACCATCTCTAAGGCTCTACCTATTTTTTTTTAGACCCAGGACCAGTAGCACGACTTCTATAAACTCTGGGGTAAGGTGCCCGTAAACTTTTTAACGTGACCAATGGGGCAAGGGCAACATGCCCTCTAGTACCACGGGGGTGGGGGAGACTAGACCTCATGACCAACCTCCTGCAACAGGAAAGATTTAGTCAACCAAACTAGGGCCCCAACCTCGCCTCAATTTATTAAAACATAATAAATTAATAAGATAAATTATGATGAATAATATTTATATCAAACAAATATAACTTTAAGCATTCTATATACCTTAATTCAATATGATATTTTATACTATTTGGTGCAACATCATGATTCTATTCCGCTTTTGTTATGATTATATTGTGATTATGACCTTTTATATTAAAAATTTATTACCTTGTAGTTTAATTTTGATAAGTGAGACTCATTTCTATACTTTCTCTCATATTGATGATAAAGAATAGGTTTACACAAAGTCATTGTAGTTCAGTAAATAAATAAATAATTTTACAAGTAATTAGTTTAAAATGTCAACTATAATAAACATGATGATTTGACCTCAAAGATAGTTCAAATAACTAAGGAAGCCTATTAGCTAACTACCATCTCTAAGGCTCTACCTATTATACACAATATATTAATAAGATAAATTTTCATGATGTGAATAATATTTTAGCTACTTCAAACAAAATTATAAATATTTATCTCCAACTTTAAGCATCTCTATATGCCTTTAATTCAACATGATATTTTTATATTTCATATTTGGTGCAACATTATGATTCTATTCCACTTTTTGTTATGATTATATTGTGATTATGATCTTTTATATTAAAATTCTATTACCTTGTAGTTTAATTTTGATAGAAGCAAGACTCACTCATACTTTCTCATATTGATTATGAAGAATAGGTTTATACAAAGTCATTATAGTCCATGTACATAAATAGTCAATTCTACAAATCATTAGTTTAAAATCTCACTTATAAACAATAGACGATAAAACATGATTATCTCACCTCAAAGATAGTTCAAATAACTAAAGAACCATATTAACTAAGTCCCATATCTAAGACTCTACTTATCAAAATCAATAGTAAAATATTTTAAACAAAATGACAAATTTTATTATTAACAAACACATTTTTGCCTTATTTTCTTTTTAACATTCTTTCAAATTTTTACTTTTAATAGTAAATCTCTCCATACTTGGCACTTATTCAAAGAAAAAAACCTTGTAAATCTCCCATTCATCTAGACGAAGTTTAATTGTTTTACACCCTTTAATTCAATATTATAATATTATATTCCAACTTCAGTGTAACGTTATGATTCTATTCCACTTTTTATCATGCTTATATTATGATTCTGATCTTTTATATTATTAAACTTCTATTTACCTTGTAGGTAGTATAATTTTTTTTATTGTGAAATTTCCAACGTTCATACCTACACGAAATCCGGACATGAACTACTTTTCAGAATTGCCTGGAGAGGTTGAATTTTACATTATGTGTATAGTACGGAACAGTGTAAATGTACTCCAAGCTGTCTGGAATCAATCTGTACCGTACTGGTCCGTAATAATATCTTTTTATGTGCAACAGCATTTCCTATTGGACCGACCTACTGCAATCGTATTCAAGTATCCTTTGGTTTGATTTAACAGCACTCCTGCTAAGATAATGACACGTGCTTTTACTTGTTCTCAAAAGTGTGTACTAAATATCTTGTACTACACATTACAATTACGAATATTGACTCAAATCTTTGTAACCATTCAAGTATACATCTAAATTAAATGTTGTCTATTTGAGGAATCAGTTAGTCAAAAGTAACATTAAAGTGGAATAGTTGAATTTTTTTATTTTTTTTATTTTAATTTTTCATCTATTTATTTTTTTCAATAAAACAGTAATATTAAAGTGGACTATCCATCAATCAATCTCTATTATTTTGAAGTATTTTATTTTATCAACGATTTTACTGGTAGGAATAAGATTTCCACAATTCATAAGGAACGTGTTCTAGTTTTTGGATTTAATTTTTTAATTTAAAAAAGAAGAAAAAGAGAATAAAAGATGGATGACTCTATAACAATGGAAGAACAATTAAATGAAAGAATAAACTATGCGTGAAGTTTTAATAAAATATTAATAATATTGAGAAAAATAGAAAAGATGAAGAAGAAATGTGTATATGAAATGAATAAGGGGACAATTAGTATTTAAAAGATTGAATATCAACTAGAATACAAAAAAGCAAAAACAATTGAATCTTATCAACTCTTTTATTATTTCCTAAAGTTTTTGGATTAAGTTTTCCTTTTCTAAAGTTATTTGCTTAATATTTGCGTTAGTAGCATGCGGTTTTTATTTCAAACATTTATTATGTTTGCATTAAACTATATATGAAGTTTTTAATTTTTTGTTGCAATTAAAGTGACACTTATGATGTCAAGTATACTTTCAACAACAATTGTTAATTCCAAATACTAAATATGACCACCAAAGTACAATTTTTATTAGAACTTGAAATAAGTTGCACATAGTTTAAATGGTTAGCAAACAAAGCAAATTCCCCTTACTTTTATTATTTAACCTGGATAATGACGTGTGTCATATGAATCATGAGTCTATATATTCTTTTATTTTGGTCTTACTACTAAGCATTTTGACTTAGTTTCCTTATACATCATTGAATTTTGATTAGGTCTATACATCTCATTGTGGAGTGAAATAATCAAATGTAGTAGTGAGCAACTTTTTGTATGTTGTGCAATGTCCAACCATCATATCTTATGAGCTTTTTCTACTTTGTTAGATTGAATTTTAAATAATCAAAAATTCCCTCATACTCATGCATCTTTTCTATTTTGATGTTGAAATTGTCAACATTTGTAACACTTAAGTTTTTTTTTTATCATAATACAAGTTTTATTGTTGATGGGTGTTTTGACACATGTCTCAACTTAGATGAGAATCTAAAATGAATTCACATGTCTCTTAAAAGGAATAAAATCCCAAAATAAAAAATGACTAGCCGAAGGTCTTTGTTGCTAGGGATCTTGATTCTTTGGATACCTTAGTGATTCATTATATTTTTCTATTTACACAAAGGGACTTACATAATTTTTTATCAAAATCTTGCACTAAGGGTTAGATCCAAATGATAAAGATATTTATGCAACTCTTAACCATGAGCCTCTATTTCTTGATATGGAATCTAAATATATCTTTAAGCATATTTGTTCATACAATGTTCAATACACATTGATGCTTGTTCATATTCTAATCATTGGTTATAAAAAAATACAAAAGATAGGGTTGGAAAGAAAAAGGTTTTAGAAAAATCCTAGATTTTTAACTTTTGTTGTAATGATAGAATTAATAAGTAAGCTCCTATGTAAACTAATATTTTTTTTAACCAAACAAATTACAATGCCACAAAGATAGTGCAATCTTCAAAATAATTCAATATCATAAAGTGAGACTTATCAAACACCCAATACTAATGCAATTCAATAATATACTTCACACAATATGAAATAAAAGTGCTCAAAATAACCTTACAAGGAAAAATTACAATCAACAAATCATTAGTGATATGAACATAATATTGATTAGATACTCATCCCATTCATACATTGACAATAGAAAATTCAACTAATGTGTCGATAAACCACAAAGTAAACTTTGTAGTTAAATACATAAGCTCTATTAATATAAAATATAAATCTCTTCCATATGAAATCTTATTATTGATATTATTCTACCAACTCACAGAGAAAAAGGGAGAGAAAGAATTGCATAAAATAGAAAGATGAGGTGATACACCAAGAATGCCATGATCCTTCCAACTTTTACGTCATAGGGGAATATCAAAATCCCAAAGAGTCTTATATAATTTATATTTTACTAATTCACATAAGTTGATATCAAGGTTAGGTTTTACAGACACTAAAGGAATGGGACCAATTCACAATTAGCTTTGCAATGAGTATTAATATTGTTGAACACCCAGAATACTGAGAGGGGGGTGAATCAATATTCACTAAAATTCATTAACTTCATCAACTCAAAAATTTATTTCAAGCATCTAATCAAACTTACAAAAAAGGAAAGGAACAATTAAGAACACCGGATTTAAATAGAAAACCATTGAAAGGGAAAAACCACGGTGAAGATTAGCTCACATATATTATAACCGGTTATAATGGAGATCATAGAATGGTGGACTCACTAGCTAGAAAGAAAGAATGACTCATTGTCGGCGGTTCACTTCCTAAAATAGAAAAAGATAGAAGAAAGGGTGGCTCATTGCCAAAGTTGAACTATTAACAATGCATCTGCAACATGCTAAAAGTATAGTTCCAATTAAGCACAAAAAAATGACTTAACACACTTCATACTTCACCACTATCACACTTCTCACTTCACCCTACATCATATCTTACACACAAACACTTGAAATAATTCAATCCATCCTTCACACAATGAATTAACACCATATATATACATACATCTACCAAAAAACACCCAAATCATCAATTAGGTTGGCCTAATTAGATGAACGTACAACCCCATAACCTGTTGGCACAAAACTCCATCACACATGCTTTGTAGAAAGAACCAAAAAATGTACCACACAAAAGTAGGTCAACATGACCTATAATCACTCCCATGATTCCACTCTATACATAACTCAACTTCGCACGACCCCAAAACCTTTAGGTCGGCACCATTGGTGAAGCAACAATTGAATGAACCAACTATTCATTCACAACTCAATATGCAAACCACCAGACCACTTGCCACTTGGAGTGCATACACATTTGACACCTTCCAACACTTACTTAAAACAACATAGCATAATATTCATTTGCAGTGGAATGTAGAACTATTAAAAACCAAGATTAGACATGCAAACTAGAAAAAGCTTTCCACAAGAGAAAAACATAAAAAGCAAAGCAATTTGCATGAAGATGTGAAAATGAATAATATTTAGGAATTTTAAAAATTACAAGAGATGAATTGCTTTATAAAAGAAATGTATGCATAACCCTAAAAGGAAACCATAGTGTGCACACTTAATAATTAATAATTAATTAATTATTAATGTGCCTAAGTTTAGTTTAAGTAACTAAAGTGATAGGTGACTTAATTAATTAACTAATATGATGTAATCAATTAAGTGAAATAACTTATTACTCTAACACCCCCCCTTAAGATGAACTTAGGAAGTAGCTAAAA
>VDFB02206772.1:0-23785 GCA_007258455.2 Sequoia sempervirens | reverse complement strand
ATGAAACCTCTTGCCGATGGAAACAACTCTTGGCAACATCGATATGAAGACTTTGTGGCATCGGCGAGACACTGTTAGTGTCTCACCGAGATGCCAACAAAGTTTGTTTGTTCTGACCGAGTGATGACTATCTACGTTGCTGGTATTCGGCCAATCAGAGGAGCCAAATTGGAACCGTTGGGAGACATTTCGTTGTGATAGTTCTATAAGGAAGCTCAACAGCTAGGAATGACATGAATATAGTTTGTAATCTCTGTAGTGATTCGGTTGGTTCGATCAACAGTTATGTGTAAATAGTTTGAATTGTATCAGAGTGAATTCTATTATGAAAATTTTGTAATTTGAAGGTTCCTGTACAAGATTGTTCATGGTGAATGTTGTTGTAAATGTACACCCGTAAAAGATAATTCTGACATTTGTATGTAATCTCCATTACTGTAATACAAAGTGATTTCTCTTGGTGTGGTGGGTTTTTCTCCCGTAAGGGTTTTCCCACATATATCTAGTGTTCCTGTGTGATTGTCAAATACTCTATTTCTGTTATCTACTTCATAGAGCATCTTAATTGAACTAAAATTGAAAAATTAAAAGTATATCTACATTCTTCTCTGAGGTTTTGATGTTAGGAGAGTTGTTTCCGCATCTAGCTTTCCTTACAAAATACGCCACCACATTAAACAATTTTCATTGATATCTCCATAGTTTCAAACATGCATCATAGTCTCATAATTGCAAAACATTGTAATCTATTGTATCTTTCTCCTATTCGATATTCGCTATTTTCTACCAAAAATGGATATTTATACATCAACTGCTCAAAAGGACACGTCCTTTCAAAAATGTCTTATGTTAAAACAACAAATAATTAAAAGGAAGTAATTAGGCTTTGTTAAGCCACAAATGAATCTTCGACAAGTGGTCCAAGTAGTCCCAACGCTCATGTGTATCTGCATCTCCTAATGCATTCTAGATTGTGATCTCCATTTTCACCATCTTTTCATTATGTTCGCATGCTTCATCCAGTGTTGTATCTTTCACAGTAGTTGTCTTCATAATTTCTTGCAATATTGATTCACTTTCACCTTTCCACCTAGTCATTTCTTTTAATTTTCCTCTATCATCGAAGAATGCAGTCAATCCATTTTTGGTGGCATCAATTAATCCCTACGCATCCCCTTGCAATTCTTCAAAGAAGTCTTTGTGCTTGTTCACAAGATGATTTGCAGCCTCAATTGCTACATTATTAGAAACATCCCTCTGGTTTATTTCTTGAAGCTTCTCCAGAATCCTACCATCCATTCTTTCGTGTTCTCACAATGCAGAAAAGTTATGTGAGTGTGTTCCCCAAAGCTTATTCAACCAAGTTGTTAGACTAGCTTGTATTTTCTTAATTACTGCTACAAGTGCATCATATTTCCCTTGAGAATATGCACTTGATCCTTCCCAATTATATTTTTCTTGTGAAATTTCACCATGAGTGAGCAGCTTGGTTGAATTCATTGTAACTCCTAACAAATCTTTCAGGCGGTCATTTTCTCTCAACATCCTCTCATTATTCATTTTGTACATTTCTCTTTCCTTGATTAACATCTGTATTTGAGCTTTGTTCAATTTTTCTACATTAATTCCAATCTTTGTAGTTGCCACATGATTAGCCTCCCCAACCTTTAGATTCATAACATGCCTGAATGCTTTCTCAATATCAAAGACAACTGATTTCCTATGAGGTGGATATAAGGCCCAAATCATCAATGACCCTTCATTTGGATTGTATTTTAACCCTGCATATACTTTTGTCACCTTTTCCGGGCTGAGCTTGTGTGTAGCATTACTGTCCTTCAGAAAACTATCAAAGACTAATGCAAAATTGAGATCCAACCTTGGAAAGATCATAACACTAGCATTTTCTAACATTCTCCTTCCCTTCTCAGGGGTCATACCCGCCATCTCTCTATCCACACTCATCTTTAGGTCCTTCAATAGTTGTTCCTCATTACTTGGTGTAACATTATCAACCATTTCTCTTATCTCTTTTCCTTTTTGTTTATACAAGAATGTTTTAAATTCTGGAGAATTTATAAATTCATTATCTGATACAAATGACTTATACTCTACGTGCCTTGCATCTATATCTATACTCTCTTCCACGTTTAATTCCCTGGAAGGGTGGGCGTATTCCTGAGTTCTCAATCTTGACATCTTATTGGATTGACCTTGTGGCACATTACCCTTAGATGCCTCTTCCCCAGAAGATAACAACTTTATATCTTGCAACCCTTGATTATATTTTTCTACCACCATTTCTGCTTCTTCAACTTCCAGGTTCCTGATCATATCATCAAACTAATAGGGTACATGTTGATATCCTCCAAAGTTTATCTTTTGTCTAGCAGAATTGATATACCCTTCTGGATCAAAATTCTTTCTAGGTGGTCCTCTTTTCATGTTGTATTGTAGTAGCTTATCAAGAATCAAATTGTACCCTTCCTTTGCCAATACAGTAAAATAACTAAAGCACAATGTACTAGGCATGAAATCCTGTTTTACAAAGGAGCTCAAATTCATAACACTAGAAAAATACATCTGCCTAACAATTTCCAAGTATGCAATCCTGTTTGGGACTGTTTTAGGAAAAATGAATGGGGCATCTTCAAATTCGTAAACCCTAATCATGGTAGCATCATCCAAACAATACCAATCCCCCAATTATGATTAATTGGCCCATTGAAGTCCTTAGGCCTGAGAAACCTCTTTATCTCATCAGATAGAGAATAAGCACATGGATGATTATAGAATTTGTACAATGGTTTTACAAAATACTCCTCAAAGTGTATGAAACAAGAATTAGCAAACCTACTATCCCAAACAACAATCCATAATTGAACAGGTAATGACATACCTTCCTTATCAAATTGGGAAATTCTCATCTCCTGAAGCCACAACCCTAACTCCTATCCAAAATACAACACTACGTGCATCAATAATGAATAATGCCTAAGATGTAAGATAGAGGCTCCACTTTTCACTGCCATCAACCTAGAATCAAGCCCCTTAAAAATGTATGAGGCATAATCAAAAGGTCTAGAGTTATGATACTGAATATCTACTGAAATTATCATAGGCACAATTGACATATATTCTGGGACTTCCATTCCCAATACTTGGCCTACCGAGAAATAAGTATACTTCATATAGGGTTCAAAAAGATCAACATGGAAGGGGGGTCCATCACTATCCTCTAGTGGAACTGGTTTGTTGCCCTGTCTAATTCTATGCAGTGGCAACCTCCAACCTTTCTAAATTGTGTCCATCCTCCAGAATTCCCTTTCTAATTCTTCACATATGATTTTCTCATTGCAAACCCCTTCCAATTTGAAAACCTCGCCTATTGCATCTTATGATATATGTATCAATGGTTTCACGGATGGGTCACAGATGGCTTTGAGTTTTGAATTATAATGAGCGGCCAACAATCTCACCAATTCAACATTGACAAATACATTAGGGCAAACCAGCTTTCCCAGATTAAGCTTCCATGGATTACATACTGGTTCAAAATGATTTCTCCAATAGTAATGAAAACTAAAAATTTCATAGCCTCTTATTGGTGTCCAAATATCTCCTATGAGCTTACATTTGTCATCTAGTTTATCCACTTTTTCCCTAAGTTGTGCAAATCACCTGGCTTTAGGTCCAAAGCCAGGTAATTGGTTGATAAGATCTTCGCTTAGCTTTCGCTCAGTGCCCTTTGGCTCAATTTTGGTTTTTTGTTTTTCCCCTCTAGACTGACTACTTTCCCCATATATTCTCCCCTTCAATTTTCCTGAACTAGTGGCTTCCATTCTTCAAAAATTGCAGAACTCAAAACTACAGAATTCAAGGTGCAAAGAGCTTACTGTATTTTGCTTGAAACTTTTGAGTCAAAAAATGCCCTGGTTCTTTGTTCGTCCTTTTGCTTTCTCAACTATCAATTCCGCAATAGTTTTTTCAATTTAATTTTCCTTAATTCATGAAGTTACTTATGCTTCGTGGCGCCATTATTGTTTTAGCTGAAACACGAGTGTAGCAAGTCTTTTTTCGAAACTCTCACTATCACATCATGTAATATTGTTGGTGAGACATTTTCAAATCTTGGGCGATCCTTCTATTAGGGCTTCTACCAACATTCATTAAAACATTCGCTAAGACACCTTGTAGTTACCCCGACACTTTGAGTCTCCCTGAGAGTTATTTTGATTCACTTGTATCTTTGCTATCGATAGATCATATATCACTAAGATGTCTCGTAGTTTCATCGGCATTATGAGTCTCCCCAAGAGTTATCCCTTTAATCTCAAGTATATTGCTATAACTCCCACCGATACAAACATGTTGTTGTGACTTTGTAAGTCAGGCAGATGTTCCTCCGCTTACTTCGTATCTCGCCGAGATATTTCCTTTGGTCTATTTTCTGATCATCGAGACATAATTATTTTCTTTCCGATGGAGCAACACTCGGTATGACTCTCATATCTCTCTCTGATGAAACTAGTCTCGCTTATGATCAAAACGTATCGCCAAGGCTTTACAAATGCAATCCTGTCGGTGTGACATAGGGGGTCGGTAGGACTCCATGAACTCATATCGACAAAATCCTCCTTCGATTTATCGACAAGACCAGATGGATGCTATGGGACTTCACTCCGACGACCCAAGTCTGGCTAATATAGTTCTTTGTGCTTCAGTTGGTAAGACACATATGTGCTCAATATGACTCACCTCGATGATTGTTGTCTTGCCGATAAGATCCTTTTTTCATTGAGACTGCGAACTGCATCATGCCAATATGAATCCTCAGATAAATTTATATCGGTAAGACATTCACGACCTCTTGCTGATGCATTGAAAAATATGTGTTAGTATAAATTAACTTATGGGTCGGGAAGACCTATATCATCTCATGCCAATATGACTTTATATATTCAAATGCTTGGGGTCAGGTGAATTTTATGGTACCAAATGGTAAATACTGACTAGAACATGGGTGACAAAGCAAAATACATCAATTTTATATTCATGATATGGGCCTCTTTGGAAAAATTTCATGAGTACAAACAACTATAAATTTTTCAAATTTTACAGCCAATGAGGGTTAAGGGTAGAGAGATGGTTTATGGTTTAGGTGGAGGGGGTGGAGGGGAGAGAGATAGAGGGAGTGGAGGAGTGAGTGAGAGAAAGACCTAAGAGAGGGAGAAGGGGTGAAGGGAGAGACTTGAGATAGAGTGGAGTGGAGTGGAGTGGGGAGAGAGAGGGAGGGAGGGAGACTGAGAGAGAGAGAGATAAAAGGAAGGAGCAGTGAGAGGGAAGGAAAGCAGGGAAGGGGTTTGGCATGCAGGATCATGGTGGGCCAAAAAGTGGCAATGAGGAAAAAAACACATCTTTCATCAATTGAAAAACGCAAAAAGAATGTGTTGACTTTTTTTAGGCTCGGGTGTCACCATACCAAACACCAAACCTATTTTTACAAATCGGATATCCGATTTGAAAAAATAATATATAAAAAAAGTCAGTCATTGTTTTTAAGTTATTTGACAGTGAAGAACTCGCGAGGGCACAGTGAATTGCTTCTTCACGTAACGAATATCCGATTTGGGCAAAATCCGATTTGGAAAGGTAAGTTTTTTATTTTTATTTGATTTGATTCAATTTTGATTTTGATTTGAATAATTTCATATGGTTTTTTGTTGATTTTTTTTAAAATAGGGTTTTTGATTGAGTTTTTGTGAAAAAATTGAGTTTAGAATAGATTTTGATAAAAAAATGAATGTTTTTTGTGGATTTTTTTCACAATAGGGTTTTCGATTGAATTTTTATGAAAAAATTGAATTGAGAATGGATTTTGATAAAAAAAATGAATGTTTTTTGTGGATTTTTTCTCGAAAATAGGTTTTTGATTGAATTTTTTGTGAAACAATTCAGTTTAGAATGAATTTTGATTTCTAAAAATAGTGTTTCATTTATATTGTCTAATTTTAATTACATTAATTATTTTTTAACTTTAATCGCATTATGGTCGGCTGAGAATGAGAATGCACAAATTCCAACAATTGAGAATGAAAATCCACCAACTGAGAATCAAAATGCAGAAATGCCAAATGCTCCACCACCTCCGCAGCCATCAATTGCAGACTTAATTCATGAAAAAATGGAGCAATTGAGGGGCATTTGTGATGTTTATAAGAAAATCCCTCGATTATCCCGTATGTCAACCACATTGACAAGAATAATTACAAATGCAGAAACCCTCTCCACCCAACATAATGCCTTTCATTTGTGGCGAGAAACCATGAGGGAATATTATGCATGTGGATTGTCTTATGATGATGTGAAAGATCTCCAAATAACAAAATCCCAAATAGCCTCTTTATTTATTAACCCCAAAACTGGTTTGCCAGTTAATGTTAACAAACCAAAACTTTCTATAAAATGGTGCACACATAGGGGCATAGTAGATAACTTTTGGGATCGTTGGTGTATGGTTTTTGATAAACCACCCAACAATAATCTTGATGTACCTTTTTTACTTTATTAAAAAATTATATGTTGAGTTTTTGTTAGGGAATCATGTCAATTACTTTGACATTAAACCCTTCTAGGGCGTTGGTGGAGGTATGCCCCAGGATAGGCTAGGGGAAGCTAGAGTAGTTAGGCGCCCACATGTTCCCCGTCCTCCCCTTCCTCTGCCACCTCCAGTACAACATCCAGATATTATAGAGGATGCAGCCACACAAACTATCTAGGCCATTGACTCTTTGAGTGGTCTTTTGGTTTCCCATGCTTCTTCAGTAGCTCAGCCACAGTCTGGTAATCTTGGTGATGGATCCAATGTTGCTGCATCATCCTTCTCGGGTCCACATATTTGTGCGCCACATATTTGCAATATGTTCTAGCAAATATGCTTGGGTCCTATTGTACAGCCCCCTGAGTAGCCATTAGACACTTCTGATTATGACATCCAAGATGTGGAGATTATAGCAGATCACACGCAGGGGAGCGGAGCACACCCTACAAAGTCCTCTCCTACTACACAGGTGGACATTGGAGTAGTTACACAGGTAACATTTAAGGTGTAAATTCATAACTTGCATTTTTTTTTAAATGAATATTAATAAGAGATAGTATCAAGTACTAATATTTATTTGCATGGTCTATTTAACAGTTAATGTCTGAGAGGAGCTCACCGAAAGTGACTGAGTAGTTAACCTTTAGGCCATTTCATTTGGCCTCGACACACACGCAGTATGTACTTTCACACTCATTTACATTTTTTTACTATATACTTGCTTGTCATTTGAATTGTCATTAATGAAATTATATATTAACTTATATGTTTATCTTATTCTTTGCTTGTAGGAAACACCTAGTGCGAGTGAGGAATCTCCAGACTATGTAGGCACAATGCTAGATAAGGGAAAGGTAATTGAACTCAAATTTGGATTGAATTCAAGATTTATAAGATATTTTATTGATTAGTGCATACATTGCATAAATTCTAGCGTACTTGTCATTTTTGTACAGCAGCCAGAGCTATACATCATTGTTGATAAGTGCCCACAACACCCTAAGGGAGTAGGTATGCTTAACACCAAGGAGGAAGTGTTGAAACACCTCAACGAGGAGGTGTCAAAACACCTAAAGTAGATAAAGAAAAAGATCAGCCTAAAGAGGTATGTGTTTATTTTATTTTGTGCTTGGTAAATATGTTCTTATTACTGAAAATTCTATGCTAACTCGGATCAATTTCATGTTTTTGTTCTCAGAACCATTTGAATCTAGACCTTTCACAAACACAATAAACAAGCAAACAATTAGATCAAACACAAGATTAGAAACCAATGATTCCTCAAGAAATCCATTTGAAATTTGCAAAAGATAAGAAATGAAAATGAAGAACACAAATGAAACAATTAAATCCTATCTAATGCAAGCAACCTCTTGATCTCTTGAGGGAGTTGGTGCAAATAGGTGTGTGGAGATTTGCCCTTTCCCAACTCCTTGAATGCAAATGTTGATTGAAGATGATTGATCCACTTGATGAAGACTTTGAATGTATGCTCCAAGCTTAAAATCTGCAAAAAAAACTAGCTATGATTCAATGAGATGGATGAGGATTGCTAAGTATTTTAGCATGGTAACTTTGCTTGAGATGTGGATGATAAAATGAATGGTGAAGCATTGTATTTATAGAATGATAAGTTGAAGAGATGTCCAAATTTGATCAATGTGGGACAAAGATTCAACCAATGATATAATGCCACTTGTCAACATGTGATTGGATGAGGAATGAGCAGCACAATGTGCCACAATGCGCTTTTGAATTTTGAAATTCCCTTTGAGAAAGCACGCGTAAGAGGGGAAAGAAAATTATTGAATGTCACTGGGCTTCAAGGCGCGACGGGAAGAAGTTAAAGTAAATGCTTTGTTGAAGGACTTGTAGAGGAGAGAAATGACATGTTGGAAGGGACAAGGCCTAAATTTGAATTTTGAAAGGAAGAATACCTTCAAAGATGCTTTGGTTGAGGGAATGATGAATGTTCAATTGATGATGAAAAGTGAAATATCTAGAGAATGCAAGTGGGAGAGATTAGTATTTAATCATGGTTAGATTAAACAAATGATGATTATGTTAGTTGACTTATTTTGACTTAGATTTTTGGATTAATTTAAATCAAACAAGAGAGGAAATGATTTAATGAGTTTAATTAACTAAACATGTTTTGATTATTTAATTAAAGAGATTGAAGTAAGATTAAATTAAATAAGATTTTAATTTATTCAATTTAATAGATAGACTTTAGAGATTTAATTAAATAAAATTAATTATTTAATTAAAATAGGGATAATTAGATTAAATAAATTGATTTAATTAACAAGGGAAAGTGACTTAATTAGACAAAAATAATTTATTTAATGAAGAGACAAAAATTGATGAATTTAATCAGATAAGGGAATTTGATTAAACAGTTAGACCGAGGGATGATTTAGGAAGAAACGATGTTAGTAGATCAGAGTTAGATGCGCAATGTCAACTTGTACATTTTGCGTGTCTACATTTTGCCCCTCTTTGAAGCAATGTACTTGTTGCATTGATTCAAAGAATGATCTTGTCATGATCAAAATCAAAAAAAAATCTGATTTCTCGGATGCCCCACCATTGCCCCAGTGAGAAGAATTGCACTGGTATATTGCCCCCTCGAGATGTTGAATGGGAATGCCAATTGCCAATCAAAATCGCGATAAAATGCGAGAGGAGTGGTTGATGTAGATGAATGGACATTCATTAGCTATGGGTAGCTTCATGTACCAACTGGGATAGAAATGTTAGTAAAGATAGAAGAATGTGATAGAAGAATGAAAGAATGAGATGATCATGCAAATGGTGATGACTACTTGCCGTGGAGTTGGGATTTTCAAAGGGAAAATTTCCTTATGTTTGATAATACACGCAGTATGATGCATCAAGGTATTGAGAACCAGGATGGCGTTGTACCTAGTGTGATGGACTTTGACTTGACAAATCGGATAGGAGTATTCTTGTTCACACCTGACATATGGAACCCTGTCCAGAAAATAGTTCAAATATTTCAAATATCTCGGACCAAAACATAGGAAGGCGAGCCTTTCTATGTGGTCAACAAGAAACTTAAAACACCCTCGCTACAAACTAAACAAAAGAACGCATGACCAAGGTTATATTACAAAGATATCCAACAAGCACATCAGACAAAAGATAATGATCGTTGCCCCATTCCTATCTCTCTAAATCCTTCGTTCAGACATCATCGAGAGGTCCTTGGAATGAGCCCAATGAGATAAATCAAACAAGATAAAGTAAGTGAGCAAACAAGCTAATGTTCTTCGTACCGTTAGCCAAGAGAAACGATGTTTCGAAAGATGGGAGCCAAAACTTATTGCCAAAAGATAATGTCCATTGTCGGAACGGATCCTAGGACATGTTAATGACACATCATTTTGTTTACCCAAAGTGGTTGGTTTGATAAAAGTTCCCATTGTCGGAACGGATCCTAGGAAATGCTTTTATCAAATGATGATGAAATTGATTTATGATTTATATGCCATTGATAAGAAAAGAGTTGACCAACTTGCTTGCTGACTGACTTATACTTGAGATTTTGACAGTTTAGGTTTTCACATTTGACTGCTAGACTTGTTTCCGACTGTTTTACCAAATGTTGAGGGTGATAGGATCGCGTGATTTATTATGGATAGATTGATTATTGCGAGTGTTTAGATGAGGCGGATGGATTTTTGGAGTTTTGCAATGTTTTGAGGTTGTTTTTGGTATTTTTCAAATTGTTTTCAAATGTTTTGATTTTCAATTTTCCAATGTTTTGGGATTTTCGAGATTTTGACCAAGAGACTAACCTAAAGACCTATCCTAGGGCTCCTGGGCCGATCCACAGATAGCCTGCCTACTTATATAATAATTTCAGAGTATCTCATTTAGTTCACTCCTCGACAACTTGACCGGATTTTACAAATCGAAGATATACATGATGAAATGTCACTTTTATTATGAAGGACTCGTAAAGGACTAACCTAAGTGTCTCGGGGGATGATCAAAGATCAACCTTGCCTACATTCAGAGCTTAGAGACCTGTAGTTTGACAAGATGACTCTGTTTTTGACTTTTTGACTAACTTTTGAACTGTTTTGGGATTTTTGAAATTTTCTGATGTTTTTGGATTTTCTGATATTTGAGGATTTTAAGATCATACACGAATCCGATCCGATAAGAACGTGCCCCCAATGTGAAGCGATAGACTACTCCGATATAGGCAGGACAAACTGACCTTTTAAGTGGGCCGAGTAGCTCTACGAGGAATCATGACACAAATGCAAGACCAAGCTATGGTGCAGATGCAGATGGAAGGGTGAAATGCGATGATATGCAATGAGTGAGTGAATGATGCAAAGCAAGTCACGGAGACCAAGATGGATGGAGAGTGATTATTTACAAGGTGCCTATTTACCGTAAGCTCAACAAGGTACGGTTCCAAAGTGCCACCCTGGCGGTTTCAATTAGACGATTTTTCATCGTTTTCTTGATTTTTGATTTTTTGTTGGTCACTTCAAGATGCCTCGCTTGCCGTACTGGCAACCATTTTTTCAGACTTTATGATTTTGGATTTTGTTCTATACCTTGAAAGATTTTAGGGCATAAAATCCTTTGGAGATGGGAGCTATTCATTGGTCTCAGAGGGGGTTCTCCGGTGTTGATAACCCATATGCCCTCGACGAAGCCATCGTGATGACAAAGTGTCCCAGCCAGTTGGGTTCAAACTTTCCCTTGCCATTTGGGTTCAAGACATTCTTCTGATTCTCTTTTAGCACCAATTCTCCAACTTGGAAAGTTCTGCTTCTGATTTTCTTGTTGTAGCTCCTTTTCAGTCTATTCTGATACACTTGCAGATGGTTTAAAGCATCCAAACGTCGCTCGTCCAACAGTTCTAGCTCATTCAGTCTTGAAACTCGATACTCTTCGTCCGTGATGAGGTTTTGCAATGATACTCTGAGGGATGGTAACTCGATCTCAATGGGAAAGATGGCCTCTGATCCGTAGACCAAGGAAAATGGTGTGGCACCAGTGGGTGTGCGGATGCTGGTTCGATAAGCCCAAAGGGCAGGATTAAGCTGCAAATGCCAGTCACGACCTGTGTCATTGACTGTTTTCTTAAGGATTTTGAGGATGGTTTTATTTGTAGCTTCTGCTTGGCCATTGCCTTGGGGATAGTATGGGGTGGAAAAGCGATGTTGGATTTTGAATTTATCACATAGGTCACGGACTTCCTGATTTTTGAATGGTGTCCCATTATCTGAGATGATAGCCTGTGGAACACCATAGCGGCATATGAGATAATTCAGGATGAACTTTGAGATCTGCTTTCCTGTTATGTAGGTCATAGGTATGGCTTCAACCCACTTGGTGAAGTACTCAGTTGCGGTTATAATGAATTTGTGGCCGTTGGATGAGGTGGGTGTGATTTTCCCAATGAGATCGAGTCCCCACTGTGAAAAGGGCCATGGTGTGATGATTGGATGAAGCTCTTGAGCTGGAGCATGGATGAGGTCCCCGTGTTGCTGACACTGTAGACACTTCTTGACATATTCATGTGCCTCTCTGTCCATGGTAGGCCAGTAATACCCACTCCTCAGCAATTTCTTAGACAAGGTCATGCCACTCGAATGAGAACCACAAATGCCATTGTGCACCTCAGTTAAGGCAGCCGAAGCCTCCTCAGGGTTAAGACATCTTAGTAAGGTTCCTTCTATGCTTCTACGATAAAGGGTTTCTCCTAAAATGACAAAACGAGATGCTTTCTTGATAAAGGTTCGTCTAAGGCTTGAACGCAAATCGGCGGGAATGATACCTATCCTAAGGTATGTGTAAATGTCTTGGTACCACTGATCATTCGGACCAACGATTTCACCCACAAATTCTGACTCTGGTACCTTGAATGCTGGTACGAGAAGCTGCTCTACCAAGAAGTCGTATTTCGGAACATTTTGAGGGATCTCTAAGAGTGATCCAATAGTTGCCATTGCGTCTGCTGCTCTGTTGTTGGTTCTTGGTACTTGCTCAAATGTGATGTCAACAAAATATTCCTTGAGATTTTCCACCAGCCTTTTGTATGGAGTTAGCTTATCATCCTTTGTTTGGTACTCATTGTTCACTTGATTTATGATAAGTTGTGAATCTCCATATACCTTCAATGTCATAATGTTCCATTGTACTGATATCCTGAGACCTATAGTTAAAGCCTCATATTCTGCAATGTTGTTTGTACAAGGGAATGCTAGTTTGTATGATCTTGGTATACAATCCCCTTGTGGAGTGATGAAGAAGATACCAGCTCCTGACCCATGTTGTGTGTAGGATCCATCAAAGTATAGCTTCCAATGAGTAGCTATGTCAATGTTGAAAATGGATTCATCTGGAAATTCTGAAACAAGTGGGTTCTCCGCATAGATAGGTGCGTCTGCCAGTTGGTCTGCAATGACCTATCCCTTGATTGCCTTGCGCTCCACATACTCAATGTCATATTCTGATAATATCATTACCCACTTAGCCATTCTTCCCGTAAGCATTGCCTTTGAAAGAAGATACTTTAAGGGATCAATTTTAGCTATGAGTTTGATCTTGTGTGCCAACATGTAGTGTCTGAATTTTTGGGATGCAAACACCACTGCTAGGCAAGCTTTTTCAATGAATGTATAGTTTAACTCATGGCCCACCATTGTACGGCTGATGTAGTATATGGCTCTTTCTATTCCATTTTCATAATGTTGTGCTAGGAGAGCACCAAGGGCTGCTGCAGTTGCTGAGATATAAAGGATCAATGGTTTGTTCTGAATTGGAGGCCTTAGTACTGGAGGTGTTAACAGATATTCCTTGATTTTGTTGAAGGCTTGTTCACATTTGTCATCCCATTTGTACGTTACCCCCTTGTGGAGTAGGTGAGAGTAAGGGATTTGTTTGTCTGCTAATTGTGCTATGAACCTGCGAATTGACTGAAGCCTGCCTTGGAGACCTCTCAGTTGTTTCAATGTCCTAGGAGCTTCCATTTCAAGTATTGCTTTCACCTTTGCTGGATCAATCTCAATGCCTCTCATTGACACTATGTAGCCCAACAACTTTCTTGATTGTACGCCAAAGACACACTTCTTGGGATTCAAACGAACCTTGTATTCTTCTAGTCTGTCAAAGATAGCACTCAAGACTGATATATGATCCTTCCTCTTTTTGGATTTTCCCAAGATGTCATCGACATAGTCCTCAACTGTTTTGTGGATCATGTCATGGAATATTAGTGTCATGGCCCTTTGGTATGTGGCCCCGGCATTCTTTAAGCCGAATGGCATTACGTTCCAGCAGTATGTGCCCCAAGGACAAGTGAAAGATGTTTTATGTTGGTCTTCCTCTGCAATTCTTATCTGATTATAGCCTGAAAATCCATCCATCAAGGAAAGCATCTCATGCCCCGCGGTCATGTCTACAATCATATCAATGTTAGGCAACGGAAAATCATCTTTTGGGCAAGCCTTGTTCAAGTCCCTAAAGTCCGTACAGATTCTTATGCCCCCAGTTGGTTTTGAAACCGGTACTAGATTGGAGACCCACTCAGGGTAGGCGATCGTTCGTATGAATCCCGCCTCTAGTAGTTTATGGAGTTCCATCTTGACTAATAGAGCAATCTGTGGGTGCATCTTTCTCAACTTCTGTTTTACAGGTTTAGCTTCAGGATAGACTGCCAAGTGATGAACCACTACCTCCGGATCCAATCCTGGCATATCAGCATAGGTCCACGCAAAATTTATCTTCCTCTCCTTTAAGAAGGTAGCCAACTCCTCCTGTTCTTTGCATAATAATGACTCAGCGTAGAATGTAATATGAGGAGTTTCTTGTGTTCCCAGATTGATGGGGTTGCACTTTTCTGCTAGCATAGCTGACTTTTCTTGGTGTATAGCTGTAAGAGGAAGATTGAATCCCCCATCCTCAGGTGCCTCAGAGAGGTTTTCACCATTGGATGCGTCCTTTCTTTTTACTTTTTTCAGAGTCGGAGAGTGCCACAAGGTGGTTTTCACTCAAGGACTTGGAGATTATTCTCAATTTTTTATTTTTGCGACTGAGGGATTCAATCGTTTCTCCATAGTATGCATGTGTATCTAGCTCTATGATAAAACCTGCCTTATGATCCCCACATGGAATGCCATCCCTAAGTCCCATGAATTCTGAGAGCACCTCATCGTTTTCAAACATGTCAAGAATTGGTGGTCCTCGTTGGTCGTAATCAATCAGTTGGGGATAGACTAATCGGATTTCATTGCTTTGGTTTTCAGACTCATAAGATAAGGTGCTAATCATAAGTACATTAGTATCCTCAAACAGCAAAGGTAATCCTATTTCTGGTGACTCAATTAAATCAGTGGGCATTCCTAAAGTCATGGAGGATTGTGGAGTAGTTATGGATTCCTGAGGAGGCATTCGGTTCTGTCTACCATGGGCACCTCGACCAAGTATAGTTACCTTAGGAGTAGGATGACCAATGCCAAGATTTTTTATTTGCTTCTCAGGTATAATGGGTATTACACGCCCGTTATTATCTTGGCCTAACCCTTGGTTCCGGTTATAGCCCATCAAGAGCATCATCTTCATACCTTTGTTTCGTTCATCCATAGGCAATTCAACTGCTGGTATATCATCTCGATAGAGGAGATGAGATAAGTCCCCCTCTAATGTTTCCTGACCAAGATCTCCTGCACTTGTGAAGGTAGGGTTTCGTTCATAGGAGCCTTGAGATGTTGAAGCTTCTTGTGATTGTGGTCGTCCTCTTGATCTAGGAGATTGTGGTAGCTCTCCTACTACAAAAGCATTCTTAGGCATTGAATAGTTTCCACAACCATCATCTTGTATTATGACTTTGATATCAGAAAAGGCGGGGATGGCGGGGGTGGAGGGTGTCTCTGTCGCAGAAGTGAGAGTGGCGGGATCCACGTAAGGTGTTGATGGGCCTTCATCGTTCTTGGGTACTTGCGGGATCTTGTAGTATTTTGCCTCTAGATTTTTGCAGTAGGCAAATGGCTCAGGATCTCCATGGATAGTAACCTCTTGACCTTCATGTGTGAATTTCACACATTGATGAAAGGTTGAAGCTACAGCTTGCATTGCATGTATCCATGGTCGCCCTAGGAGAATGTTGTATGGTAAATCGAGGTCCAAGACCTGACAGTTGGTTTGCATGATGGCGGGTCCAACCTGGACAGGAAGCTGAATGGTGCCTTGGGATACCCTTTCCTGGTCATCATATGCTCTTATTGTGATGCCTTTTCCTTTGTCAATTGAATCCTCTGAAATGTTCAAATTCTTTAGAAGCTTTAAGGAGCAAATATTTAAGCCTGCACCTCCATCCACCAAGACTCTCTTGACTTTCTTTTTATTTACGTACACCTCCAGATGAAGTGCACGGTTGTGAGATGGTTGTGTGGGGAAGTCTTGTTCAGAAAATGTAAGAATGTTAGGTGTGGTGATACTTGCGACCATAGCTTGGAATTGTTCTGTATCTAGATCTGCGGGGACAGTAGATGACGCCAAAGCTTCTTCTAGAATCTTTTTGTGTGCAGATGAGATTTTGAGTAACTCCATGATGGAGATATGTGCAGGGGTTCTTTTCAATTGATCCAAGACATTATAGCCACTAGGGTTAGACCTTGGATTGGATGTGGAATTTCTGCTTGGTTGGGATGGTGCTGCAATCGTAACCTTTCCACCTCTTGTGGTGACTCCACAATCGGCTTGGGCCCCTTTGATGGTGATGACTCCACAAAACTCATATAAACAAGCAACAACACCCTCGTATGTGTGGTTGACATTTTTATAAGCCCCTTTCCTTTGTCTTGATCTTTGTTTCCTTTGTTGCCATGATTCGGCATCGGATTCGTGTAAATCTTGAGATCTTTGTTTCCTGATGGTGCTTCCACATCTATGATTTTGTCATCTATGAGGTCTTGAATTAGATTTTTGAGCCTCATGCAGTTGTTTGTCGTGTGTCCCTTGAGTTTGTGGAAGTCGCAAAGATAATTTTCATTATACCATGGTGGCTTGACCGATGGTTCTTGATAATTATTATGTGTAGGGACCGTTATCAATTTTTCATCTACCAATCTTTTCATGATTGCTTCAGCAGGTTCCCCAAGGAGTGTATATTTTCGTTTGGGGAAGAACTTGTTTCACTGTGGTCCTCCCTGATTATCAATGTTGTTTGTGTTTTGGTTATGGGATGGTTGGACCACAGTATTGACTTGTCGATTGCTTTGATTGGTATTTTGGTGTTGTTGTTGTTGGGATGGTGGATTGTTCTTCCGTGGGGCACTAATGACAACTTTGGCGTCAACGACACCATCATTGGTTACATTACGATTCTTTGCCCATGTTCGTGGTTTGTCATGATAACTAGATGATGAGCGGCCTTCTTGATATGATGAAGTTTCTCCCTGTGTGGCAAGGGCTCGTTCGATATTGAGGCCCTAGGGATCAACTGGTCGTAAGTGGTGATGTTTTGCACTTTGAGGTGGAAGGCCAAGGGCCCATCAAGATTCGCAATGATAGTTCCCACTTGTTGCTCTTCAGGCATGGACCACTTGCTTTGATTAGCTTTGGATCGCCATCGTTGTAAGAAAGCACCGAATGATTCATTTTTCCCTTGTTTGAGAGATGATAATTCCTGTAAGCTAACCTCCATGGGAGTGTTGAAGGAATAATTATGTATGAAGGCATCTATGATTTCCTGGAATTTTTTGATTCCAGAAAGTCGAGAAAACCAATCAATAGCGTTTCCACCAAGCTTCTTGGGAATAATCTCATCAAGTACGTTTCGTCGTAAGCCACCTCCATGCAATGTACTTGGAATTCCCTGATGTGATCTTCAGGGTTACCCGTTCCACGATATTTGTCAAATTTAGGGATCTCAAACCCTTTTGGGAACGGTTTCATTTCTACGCTCCTATCAAATGGATAAGGGCATAGGTTTTTTTGTGGTTTTGGTGTCCTTCCTGATTGAAGGTCAAGCACTTGTTGTGACAGAAATTTTATTTGTGCGGTGACATCCAATTGTGGATCAGGAGGTGGAATGAAGGTGTTATGGGGGGGTGGAGTGGGTGTTTGAATGGGTGAAATGTTTGTTTGTTGTGCCATGTATGCTTTCAACAACGCTTGTTGTTGATCTTGTTGTTGTTGCGCTAATAGAGCTTTTTGTTGTGCTTGCTGTTGTTGGTCCAACAATGCTTGTTGTTGATCAGCTAGGGCTTGCTGTGCTGCTTCTTGTTGCTCTTGGTATTGCTCTAATGCTTGCTGATATGCGAGTTGTTGGGCTGCTTGTTGTTGTGCTGGCATCAGCGGGCCAGTTAACCGCAGCCAGCATCTTGGGCATCTTGGGCATCTTTGCAGCTTGGAGCAGCTTGTGCGGGTTTGTGCAACAGTAGCTTGTGTAGCCTGACACCAGCGCTTTGTACTTTGTGAGCACATTGTTGTTGTTGCAACAAAGCTTGGGATTGTGCCGCTTGTTGTGCTTGTTGTTGTTGCAGCAATGTTTGAGCTTGATTTTGCTGTGAAGCTTGAGAAGCGTGCGTGGCTATAGGTGCTTGCTGAATTGTTTGATATTGTTGGAGCAATTGTTGGTATGTTTTGAATGCAGCATTGTAATGGCTTACTTGGCTTGGTCGCAATGGTGGTGGTGGTGGGATCGGAATTATGTTGGAAGTTTGAGATGCGCTTAGAGCGATGGTGGTGGTGGGAGGTTGTGATGTAAGGGGTGTGATGGGGGTAGTGGAAGTTTGAGGTATAGTGGATGTAGTGGTTGGAGTGAATGTGGTGATAGGTGCATTTGGGATGGGTGAAGTGATAGGAATGGTGGGACTAGGTGAAGTGGTAGGAATGGTAGAGATGAGCGAAATAGTGGGTCTTTGAGAGACCGTATTTTGATTAGCTATCATGCGTTGGTTTGATGTGGATGGTGTGTTTGAAAGATGTGTTGTACCCCCTTGGTTGGATGAATTGATTTGGATGGGGCGATTTATGTTAGGGAAAGGTGGAAATTTAGGTAAAGGGGAGATCCCTAAACCAAAATATGGTGTTGACGTGGTGGGAGGTGTGAATGGTTTGAATGGTGGAAAATTTTCTTGTGCAAATGAAGAGACAAATCCGTAAGGTCTCTCTATTTCGGACGAGCTTGCTTGTACCAAAGGTCTAGACACTTGCGTGTCAAGAGAAAATGATGAGGTGGTATGGTAAGGAACCTCAGATGTATCGATAAATCCAAGTGGGTTGTAAAGTGGGTTTTGATGCGTGTTGAAGAGGGTATCATCCTCATTGATAGTAGGTTCTATGGTGGTAATGGAAGTGGTTGATTGTGGAAGGGTGTTTTGGTCATTTGGTACAAGAAGCTCATCCTCAATAGTGTTGAGAATTGATGGATTTATTTTAGCCATTGCGCGAAGAAACTTTTGCAGTTTTGGTTGTTTGAGCATCTCAAGAACTTCTTCCTCACTTAATTCTGTTGGTGTGATGTCTTCCACCAAGACCTCTTTTTGTGGATCGTGTGTAGTGATAGTGAGGTCTGGAAGTGGTGTGTTTTGGATTTCTGGAATGTTTTGGCTTAGATCACTTGTGGTTGATGTTTCGTGATTTAACTCCATGTTCCTCTTGTGTTGTGATCTTGTTTGAACCATAAAAGAGCAAACTAGGATGTGTAAAAGATCAAAGATGTGAAGATGAAAGGTGTATGATATATGGATGAGAATGGATGTTTTGAATTTGTATTGAAAATATTGATGTGATGCTAGGTACTTTGGGTTTGCTTTGATTGATGTTTGTTTGATGTTTAGACTTTGAATTCTGTCTTTTGAATGTTGATGTTTGAGCAAGAGATATCCCCAAGATGTTTGGATGATGATCTAAAAAAGATAACTAATGCTCATAAAGGATAATTTGATTTAGGAGTGAGAATAGGATGTGTCTACTCACAAGTTAACCAAAAGATAATCCAAATTAGTGATGGGAGAAGGATGCATCTATCCACCATTAATTTGAACAAAGTGATAATTCAACTAAGCATGTGCAAAAGGATTCATTCACACACAATTGAGTTGAACAAGTTTGATGTTTGATGTTTGAAGAATTCAAAGTCTCATGTTTGAAAGGTTTTGATGTCTACCAAAGGAGCCTAGCATAGTTGTTTCAAGATTTTCTCAAAATGTTGGTGAGATGTTTATGGTTGATGATGTTTTTGATGGATGAATGTTTTTTTTGATCTTAGAATGACCCTAGTTTAGACTTTTGTTTAACAAGACCAAGGTATTGAAGAACATGTTATGCCCTAAGCAAGGTATCCAATCCCTTGAAACAATCTTGGATTTTGTGTGTAGTAAAATGAATATAAAGTGGGGATGTCTCTTGAAGCATGTCTATAGAAATTAGCCAACAACTTTTCTCTAAAATCATATAACCTTTTGAGTCTTTGTTGATGTTGTTTTGGGCTAAGTTTCCTTTTCTTGGGTTTTTGTATCTTGACCTTGCTAGAAATCATTGAAAAGACATGTGTGGGGCTCAATTGCTTATCTTTGCTTTTAATGACTTCTTTTTACCAAATACACTTTCTTGATTATGTTTCAAACTAAAGATGTCCTATTTCAAAATTCCTTTTCTTCCCACAAAGTGTTGTGTGGGAGTTCCAAGAAATTGAGGCAAAGGGATTTCCTAGGTTAACCCTAGTTAGAGCAAATGACGATATAAATTCAAGTGATGAGAAACCTCTAAGGACATAATCCCAAGGGAAGGCAACAACACTTAAATTTGTCAAAAGGTATTTGCTCTATCAAAAGGGGTTTGAAATGATCATGTTTTGGGCGTTTGTTTGCAAAATGCCGAATACACATTGTGTTTTCAAACAAAGAATAGTCATTCTATGATGTGATAATGGTTTTGTTGTTCCCTAATTTACGTCCAAACCACGCCCATTTAGCGGATGGTTAGATGCTTCTGGACCCCACCGCCTCCACACTACCTCTATATCGGGGCAACTAGTTATCAACACCCATGAAACTCCCATGCATGCTTTCCATCTCTAATACTAAAAGTCAGAATCAGGTAATAAGCTTCCGTAACGACCGCTCTTGCACCAACAACAAACAGATTAAGGATTTTGGCCAAATTCTAACAACACACATAGGTTCTAGTAAGTACCTCCTGCTCAGAGGTTGATCTAACGGCAAGAGTCCCCTCGGATCCATATCTTGTCGGAGCCAACCGCTAGATTATGTATGCTTAACCAAAATCTCATTTATATCCCGTCTTCCGGCTGGAAATAATTTTGCCTTTGAGGTTACCGGGTTGAGTCGCCAGGGTGAGTACTTTTCCCAAGGTAGGTCTCTAAGATAAACAACAAAAGCTTAAAGCAAAGACACAATCCAGAACTCCTCGACCGATCTTTGATGGCACAAAGAACGAGAATGTACGCGAAAATGCCCCTACTCACACTCGCACAAGATTGTTCAATTTTTAAGCCCCAAAATGAAGTGTTTCAAAGCAATAAAATGTGTTTTGAGTGTTTCTCTTGCACCCTAGATCGCACGAAGCGCAAGGGGAGAGGATACGCACTCAAAAGACAAAATAACACAATCAAGCACTTGTTCGTTTTAGCCTCAAGGCAATGATGACTTCATTTTAAGCACCAAAATCAAATGTGAAGTTTGCCTTGTTCAATTTTAAACCAAAACGAAATCTAGTAAGTGTGTTCTAAGGTTCGTTTTAGCCCCAATTGAAAACTAATGTTCTAAAAACGAAAAGGAAAACAATTTCGTGTAGTGTTGATTAAACACTTAAAGTGTTAAAGAACACATTGTGTTTTCAAAAAAACATTTCCCTCCTTTCGTGAAGTAGTATTTATCAAAAAATCAAAGTGTTAAAAAACACATTGTGTTTTCAAACAAGAATCCTCCTCCTCTTTTGCTTTGCATCTTTTCGCCTTTGTTCGTTTGTACCTTCGCTTGTACCTTCGTTTGCTTTTGTACCTTTGTTGTTCGTTGTACCTATTAATATCACAAATAAAAGTTAAAAATTAATACATGTCAACTTGAGGAAATCTTTTTTTTTTTTTTAAGAGAGGAAAGAAAAAAATGCATTGACATTCATTATTGAATTGTTTCTATTTATTTCTCTCCTTTGTAAAGAACTTAATAAAGTCAAATAACAAAGAATAATAACTCACTAATGAACATCAATGTATTTTTGAACTTTATCACAAAATCATAACAAAACATAATAAATTTGAGATTTAAATAAATAAATATTCAAATTCACTTTCAAAGCAGAAAAAGTATGCCTTATGTTTTGCCTCTAATTTTCTTTTCTAATAGAACCATAGAAGAGAATTTGTTTTGTCCATACTTAAATCTTTTTGATTTTCACATACTTCTAATGTTTCAGGAATTGATAAGTTTTACCCTTGTATGAATTACGAGCCACTTGAAGCATGACATTTAATTATGATATGACTGTTAGCTGCCTACTCAGCCGCCTACTGCAGATCAAGAGAATCTTATACCAGCGACTTAAGGTCTGATATCATAGACAATTTAGGAGCAACGCCTTCAAACTTACTGCTGGTTGGGGCAAACATAAATGCTTTTACCTTTACAGATGACAGAATTTTGAAGAGAGAAGCTACGCCATAAAGAAAATCAAAAGCCAATCTAATTTGCAGGTATACTTAACCATCTTCAATAAATGCATAACTGACAACATTCACTTGCGTATCAGCGAAGTAATGAATTACTAGCGCTAGCAGGAACTTGTTTTTTAAACAACCATGATCAACAGGCACAAAAAAAGAAGTCTCTCCAGCCAAAGGCGTGAGGTTAAATTCTGGAAACTTAGAAGTTTTTCCAAAGGTATTTGACAGATGTAAAAGAATATAAAGTAAAAAAAAACGCACTCCACAGTCCCTAGTTGGTGTAAAAAGAAAACGTGTGAGATAGAAAGAGCCAACATTTGAAATTCATACTTGGATTTTCCTCAGACAAATGATGCGCGTAGCTGGAGTGTCAGGACCAAAAGAAATGTTACCAATAATGCAGCAAATATCTTTTGACTCTCAAAAAAAAACAAACAAAGTTATATCTCCCTATTTCAATAAATCTGGTGCGCTTGTGTTTCTCTCATCCGCTTTAAATCATAGCGGAAAAATTTAACAAAGATACCCAAGATTTATCAGAAATGACTTGGGCAAGTAATGATAACTGATGATTCTGAGTTAAACAAAGCCAGCAATTTTTATCAAAAGATTTGAAAATTTATTAAAACAGAAACAAGAGTTATGAGTATCCCCTCTCAGTCTTCATTTTAATTCCATAAACTGTAGTGATATATCAGCTAAAAAGACTTTTAGAAATTCTCTAGCAAAGTAAAGTTCGCAAGCACAACACTTGATTTAACTAGCAGGCATAAATCCAAAACAGATTTACGTAATGGCTTTTCGGTAGATTATATCTGGAGACCCACTGAAACAAAATAGTCAGTATGTCTGAAATGTTCTTTTTCTTTATGACATGACTATAAAACATGGGAACCTGGACGAATTACTTGTTTATTTTTGTCATAATAGAGCATAAAATTTAACCCAAGATTTTTAATGAAAGAAGTGTATATGCAGCAAAGAAATTTGGTTCAACAACTAAAGAAATCAGAATTGCTTGCCCTCCTTCTAGCGCCAAGATGAAGTATCCAAAATCTGCAATGCAAAACCAACCTCAAAAACTCATTAGAAGGGTTAGTATAACACACAAATCTGCAAATACCTCCATGGAATACATTGCAAATGCTTTCAAAAAATGCAACAAATGATAATATAAAGACTAAAGCATTATGAAAACAAAAGCAAGCTACCTATTCCATGTTGGATTGGTGTCACATGTGCTAGTGACCCTTTCCCAATCCTTGATCAAAGCTAAGATGATAAAATGCAAATGGATATGGTGAGTGATGATAAACAAGATCAAATCTCAAATGAAGAGAGTAACCTTGCATGGAATTGTGAAGATTGTGAAGGATTTGCTTGAGGATGATACACCTATTTAAAGATTTTCAAAATGCCAAATGTTGAAGAGGGACCAATGTGGGATCAAAAACAAGCCAATGAATTGAGGACACTTGTCATCATGTAATTAGTTGATG
>VDFB02206770.1:0-23512 GCA_007258455.2 Sequoia sempervirens | reverse complement strand
TTTTTGTGGTATATTGGTGATTGAAGAAGAAGATTGTATACCATGGCTTCTAGATCTAGGGAAGATATTGAGAAGTTCAATGGAATGGGTTATGAGATGTGGAAATTAAAGATGAAGGATATAAAAAAAGAGAGAGATCAAAATTTTTCAGTTTTGAAAGAAAGTAAACCAACTATAATGAATGATGAAGATTGCTAAAATTTAGACAAGAAATCATGAAGAATTGTTTAGTTGTGTCTTATAAATTTTGTCGTTTTGAATGTCTCAACTAAGGATACATCATGCAAGTTAAATAGAAATATAAGTGATATCAAAGTAAAAGTTTATCTAACAGGTTAATGTTAAACGATATTTATATTCTTTAAAAATGAAAGATGGTGAATTTATATTAGATTATTGAAATGCTTTTAATCTGATTATAACTTAACTTGCATCTATAGATGTTAAAATAGAAGATGAAGACAAATGTATCTTGTTTCTTTGTTCTTTTCATGAATCTTTGGAAAAAATTAATTATTGCTATAGGTAGTGGTAATGGAAAAACAAAGATGGACACCAAAGTCTCCATACTTCTTACAAAGGAGATGAGGAAAAATTACACGAATGTGGGCTCCTAAGATAGCTCGTATGTGTAAGTTAGGTCCAAAAAGAAAGGGCATAAAGGGGATAATAATACATATAAATTTAAAGGATATTGTAAAACCTTTGAAAGAAGCATAGTAAAGTGTTGGAATTGTGATAAAATAGGGCATGCGAAAAAGGAGCATAGGAATAAGAAAAAAAAATTGATTCCTCCACAAAAAAATACTTTGATGATGATTCTAATGCTTTGTTTATTTCAGCTAACATTGTTAGTGATGATGCTTGGCTTATTGGTTTAGGTTTATCCTACCATATGACTCCTCGCAAGGAGTGGTTACTAACTAAAATGAATATGATGGGGGAGAAGTTTTCCTTGGTGATTAGAGTACAAAGAGGATTGTTGGTAAGGGAAAGTTAAATTTTTGTTTCAATGATGGGAAGATTAAAGTATTGATAACATTTTTCATATTCTAGGACTTGAAAGAAATTTACTTTTAGTGTCCAAGTTGAATGATTCTGGAGTACATATGACACTCGTTAAGTTTGGTTGCAAAATCGTAAGAGGGAATTTTGTGACATCTAAAGGAGCTCAAATAAGGACATTTTTTAGGCTAAATTCCTCTACTTTAAGCAACTTCAAGTCAATGCAATGAACACTAAAAATACATGTATGTTGTGGCAGTGCCATAGATTAGGTCACATAGGAGAAAAATGACTTAATGTTGAACACAACTATCTTCTGAGATGAGGGGTGAATCACTAGAGAAATTAAAACTATCCTTTCAACTTTTAATTCAAATTAGAAGGAAATGCATAGATCACACATACAAGTATACATAACACCAGATATATGTGGAAAACCCAATATTGGAAAAACCACAATGAGAATAGTGACTAGGATTTGCTGTCCTTATCTAACCTCACAATAAAAACATCACTGGTTACAAAGTTTAAGGGAACCAACCCTAAGGAGACACCAATACCTAATTTAAGAGAACCAACTCTAAGGAAGAACCTACTCCCTAACTGAGCACCTACTAATGATTCAATTGATTAGTAATGGATATATAAATCTATATTACAAATGATTCAACTAAATCTAATTCTATATTATAGATATGTTCTGCTACTATTCATTCTGTTCTTCTTCTCTACTCTACTGACTTCTCTTTAGAACATCCTTTATTTTCTACAATTACAGGAACATTTCTTCGCTTTGCTGCTAACTCTTTATCAACAAATCTCTCTTTTCTTTTCTGTATCTTCTCTCCTCTACGCTTCTCTACACACACAAATGTGTATCCTAGATGATATATTTTTTCATTTGATCTATGTCTCTCTTCATTGTCTCTACTATGCTAGAATCATTATCATTTTCCTAACTGACAAGTCTCCTTTTTCTTGAGCCATGCACCATTGCCACAAATCACTGTATTTTTTATATGTTTAGCTATATCAAACCTTATATTTAATATTAATTTAATGACCATACTTGCATGATTGAAATGGTATTAGATTTTGTTGTTGTCTATGCCTTAATATCATCATTCATACATTTCAATCACCAATAAAATACAACTAGAGAATTTGCAGTAATAAATGTTGTCCTCTATGTCAAATTCCACAGCTTGAATCAGAGTTCCATTGCCTAACCCTTGAGAGAATTAAATATTGAAATATTAACCTTCGATTTGAAACTTTTTTCCATGATCTAATTTTCTCCATTCAATATGCTTCATCTATAAAACATGATTGTTCAATCAAATTTCCTTTGAATATGCATCATAAATCTTTCAAGTGAATATAATAATTTGGGTAGACTTAACCTAAGCTGTCATCATGAACACGAGTCGACATTTTCCATTCTCGTAGAGCCAAGATAGGGACCCTCCATTCTTTCCATGGAGTAGCAAAAATATGCCATTTTTCTCATAGACATCATGTTCGACACACATCAACATACTGCATTACTGTAAAGACAAAATGGGGACCCACCATTATTTTATTAGAATAGCAAAAATAATTTGATCTTCTTCTTTAAATTTGCATCATTGATTTGAAATGACTTAGCCTTTGTGCTATGCAAACTTCAGCAAGGACACATGTGAGTATCATGTGTTTTCACATAGCCAATACTAGGACCTATCAACCTTTCCATGAAATGGAAAAAATGTGCCATCTATCCTACATACATCATGTTGAATACATGGTGATATTTCACATCATCACATAATGAGATTTTTCAGAGTGGATGAACAAGGTGATGTTGTAACAACCATTGACGCTCTCCCTACTTATCATAGTTGTCAGTCTTTGCAAAGAAGAGAACTTTAAACTTGGTCCCATTGGAGACATAGTATGATCATATGTTTTCACAGTCAAAAAAATTAGGCCTACCATAAGTCTTACATACATGCAAAAGCCATCCAATCTACCTAAAAATATATTGACCATTTATCATTCTTGAGAAAATATTAAACCCGTTGACTTAGGAAATACTAAGGTCCTTTTCTTTTAGTCAGCCGATAAGTATTAGGACAAAGGGATTGATAACATGATGACTCATAAGGCTTAAGTTTTAACTTAAGCAACTTGTTACCACCTATTTCCAATCAACACAAAAATAGAAAGACTATGTAGTGCTGGCATGAATGAAACCCTTAAGGTTTCTCTACAAAACCCTAGCGAGACCAAAGAGAATAAATCGTTCATTTATGAGCTCAACTCTTATCACCTAGACCTACAGACCATATATCTGATCGATAGGGACATCAATTTATCCTTCTTTTTAGGTGTACAACACTTGTTGATGTATACCAATTTTGGATCATTAGGATCCCCAATGTTAATTATCTCATACTCTCTCAAACTATTGATAGCCTCATTAATCCTTCTCATGTAATATCCCTACCATTTTTGTTAAATAAATCTTCAAGAGAGATCAAACCTTTAGGAATTTTATTACCTTTCGACAAGATAACTCTAACTTCTAAATCTTGTGTATCATTAGGAAGAAACTCACAATCAGCTACACTCTCTTCAAAATAAGAATTTTTCTAAAAATTTCTACACTTTATGAGAAGGATTGAATATATTTTTTACTCTTGAAGACTTTCTAGTAATCTACATTAGCTAGCACACAAGGTCAATATAACATCTCTACTCTATATAATTTTTTTTAAAAAAATAAGGGGGGTAAAAACAAGGATGTAGAAACCGCCAACAAATCAACACTAGAATTTTGTTCCCTAGGCATTTCCTCAATAGAGAAGGCATAAAAATATTCTATGCTGTCCTAGACTTTGTTTCTATAATGTCTCAATCTTTCATTTTTAATAGTGAAAAATCTACATACATATTAACAATTAGCTTAACATCTCCAAGAGCCCTTAGTTTCTTGATTCCTTTCTCTTTAGTTGTGGCTAATACCAACAAAAGAGTTTCATAATCTATTGTATTTTTGGTATTCTTGAATTCCAATTTGTATGAGAATGGAAGTTTATCCCCATCTAGAGAAACTAAAACCACTCTTGCACTAGATCCTGAACTTGAGTAGCTTCCATCAAATTCTAATATCCATAATTTTGAAGAGATATCTAGACTAAGGATATTTGTGTCTTTTTCTATTTCTAAAAGGAGAACATAATTATTGAACTTTGATTCTTCATGCAAAATTTGAGACCTAGGATCATCTGAATTCAAAACTGTAAATTTGGCTTTAGGCTCTAGATCTAGGCATACCTTTTTATTTCCCATGGGTATTAATGCATGGATGCGATATTGGGATCGACAACCTCAATATGAAAAACTTAGATAACACTAAAAAAATTAAAGAAATGACCCAAATAGACCCATTACATGGAATTAAAACAAAAGAGATTACAACTCTAGACATATAATGAGACCACGGGATGACAAAAGAAAAAATTTAGACAACATTTGACTCATGGAAACTCACTTATACTATCTTATATTAGTTATAAAGTGTGGTCTAAGATAAATCCACTACAACACATGGGAAAAAATAGTTGAATCTACAAATTTTGTGGCCTAGAAAGCTAGGCCCTAACACCACCTAGGTGCTAGTGTCCAAACATTAGCTCTACTTTAGTACTAGTGTTCAATTTAAAATTGATTTAGAAACACTATAAAACTTCCATATTAGTTTTTGGTAGAACCCTTGCATGTATGGTGTTTGTCCCTTGTCTCTTGAGCATTCAAAAGCTAGAAATAATAGGGATTATGGTGAAGGAAGGTGGGGTTTATGTTTAGCAATAAAAGATATTCTTCCAAACAAAATGATCTAAGTGAAGTGAGCAATGCTAGATATAGATAGGGTCAATAATACATCTTTTTCTCTCACAAGGTTTGACTAGTAATATTACACAATAACCTAAATATCAATTGAAATTAAGCTCATTATCATATGTAAGCATTAATGGATGACCACTAGCTAGTGATTATCTTAAGAGGGAGATAACTCTAAGAGAGGAAAAAGTCATGAAGAGACTATATGCAATATAATTTAATGGTTATTTATAATTTAATCAAGATCTCAAATGCATTTACTTAGACTTTTATTTAGACTATAGAGTGTCTAAATAATATAATGTAAGCAATTATTTTTTAGAGAATAAAATTAATTATACATAAACATTGCAATCACATATTTTAACTAGATGTCAAAAATGACATCAAACTTTAAATGATAAATATAACAGATATAAGATTAATTTGTAAGATTACACAATAACCTAAACATCAACTAAAACAAAGAGAGACTATTTAATTTTACAATTTGATAATTAATATACAAAATTTAAAATGTATTTTTTTTCCATTTTTGAACCAAATGAAATGACTGAAAATTATGACCCCAAAACTTTTGTAGTGAATACCACTAATTTGTCTACCAAAACTTTTGTAGTGAATACCACTAATTTATCTACCAAATACAAGGAAAAGCTTTGTTTTAGCATACCCATCTGTTTGTTGAAGACGACACAGTGTAATGATGTTTGGCCATCGGATTCCCTAGTGTACATCTCCACGGGCGCAGGGTACAACCAATTTTCAAACATTTCAATGGTGTTCGTATGACCGGCCAAGACAGCTTTGAATAACGCCGTTTCAATATATCCACGTTCCGACGGAGCCATTGTTGAAGGAGGCTATGTCGAATGATGAAGACTTCAGACACTTGGAAAGACCATCACTGGAATCTTCTTTAGTGAAAGCCAACTTTCGCAGAACACATCGTTTTCTTCAGTATCAGTGTTCTAAGCGTATTATTCTTTTCACATAGAAGGAATGGATTGATCAATGTCAAATCAGGGTTAACTATTATTCTTGAGTATTATTTCCGTAGTCCTTTATACAGTAAATCTATCTGGCAGAATGATGAAGTTCGACATCAAAGGAACGGATTGATCAATGCCAAATCAGGGTTAACTTTTTTTATTGTGGAATTTTGATAGTTCAGTGCATTTTAGACACTCTACAACAAGACAAATTGCAAGCCAACTTCAACATAACACAAATCTAATATCTATGCTACATCATCAATGATGTAGGAATCCACTCAAACCTTGAAAAATCAAGTTGATTCGAGATAGGCCAACTATGTCCCACATCACCAAAGTGTGTAATTTTCTTGGACCGACAAATTTCAATTACAAGGTTATTCTCATAATATTATACATCGCATGGTCATTAAAGGAAGCCAAATATTATAACTAAACAAATTCCTACTTAATATTGAGAGGGGAGAAATAATAAATAGCCTTTAATAAAACCATTTTAAAAGGAAATAATATATACAAAACATAAGAAACACAACATAATACAATAGATACTTTAGGAAACACGGATGCAGATGTGTCTCTATGTTGGGTGAAAATGTTGTATCATGTTTAAGAAAGTGTAAATTATGGTTTACTTTGGTTGTGCATGTGCGTTTGATGGTTAACACTCCATGGTAGAAGATGTTAGTTCATTTCACTACATTAAGGAATTAGCTTTCACAATTGTGATAATATATTTGTTTGTAGTATCTTTATATTCTATTGAATATTGAAGTTGATTGGATGAGTGAAAGTTGGTAACTTGGAGTATGGCATATCTACATATTGATAGTGCGTTCAAATAGAGTTATTTATGTTTTCTATAAATTATTTTGCGTTTGTGTCAAGAGTGAATATTTAGGAAGGTTGGGATTACTATTGTAGAGGTGTGTAGTGCTATGAAGAGATTCTCTACCATTGGACCATTGAAATTTCCATGTTTGTTAGTTTAGTTGACAACATGTTTCATGTCATTTTGAGCTTTGTGTCACATTGAGTATAATAAATATAATGTGGAAAGTTGAGGGAGGATATATACATGATTTCAAGTCATTCAAGAGAAAGTGGAGAATACTAGGACATGGTATAGAGGTGTAGAAGGTAAGTACAACAATGAGGGAGTGAATACTAAGAGATAGGGTACAAAAACAAAGAGTATAATATGGGATACAATCCAAAATAGTGAATGTGACACACAAGAATTTTGTTTAGTATAGAGAATTAAATGTACTTATACTAAAAATCATTAAATATGGCCTTTTGCAACAAGTCTAGAAGTGATTCCATAGTGGTGATTATCCAATTGTGGAACCTTGTTGAAATCAAATGGTTATGGCCTAGCATGTAAGAAGGCCCATTGCAATAGGATACATGGTGGTAATGCCAAGGGTAGTCATAGAATCTTATGTAGTTCATTCTATTTTTCAATTACAATGGACACATCTAGGGATAAATTTATTAAGTTGTTGAAGGAAAGTAAGGTGGATGTTAATAAAGAAGAGATTAAGTATGCAAGACACTGGCCATTCAACTAAGCTGGTAACATATGGTAGAGGAACAATGTTGGGCGAGACTCAACATATGAGTGTATCATGATGTTGTGATGTGTGACATTTTGCCAATGGATGTGTGTCATTTTTTGTTGGGAATCACTAGAGGGGTAGGTGCAAGAATTTGGGTCCATAAAATGTTTAAAAAACACTAGAAGGGTAGGTGCAATAAATTGGGTCCAAAAAATGTTTTTTTTATATATATTAGAGATACTTCACAAAAACAAAAATACATCATATGGAGTTGCAACTCTTGAAAGTATCAAAGAGGATTACTATCTATCTTAAAGAAAAAGTTTTGATCAAGTTTGAAGTTCTTAAAACTATTATAGGAACTACAATAAGTAGAGCTAGTCCCAAGCTCCTATTACATTATTGCTACATTCTACTTTATCAAACTCAAAAGTGTCAATAGGAGGCACAATTAGATTAGGATCAATACTCATGACAAAAAGCAGACCAGTTTCCTTCAATTGGTTCATTTTATCTCTCAATTCTGATTTATCTATCTTCCTCTCTTCCAGATACTTGTTTAGTAGCTCCAACTCCTCCTTATTCATTTTATTCGTCCCTTGTAGAAAGAAATGGACTGATGAAATTTCATATTTGTAAACCAACATGGCACCTTCCTTTAACAAGATAATAAAGTATTATTTGGGAAACTCCATGACAATAGATACTTGTAATTAACATAATATTCAGGAAAGTGAGTTCACTACTAAATTTAGTATGATGCCTTCTTTTGCTATGAAAAACTCTTCATTCCTCTTCTTCCATAAACACCTTAAAATTTCATTTGAAAGAAGAAGCCAAAATTTATTTAAAGTAGCATCAAATCTCCCAACATACCTAGCAAGAATCTCATGCCGAAAAAAATCAATATCATCCTTCTAGTTCACAAGGTGACCAAAAAATAAAGACCATATAGAAATGACATATTTGCGATCAAAAAATAAATTTTCAAAAATTTTAGGCATAGAACAATAATAAAAAATTTTAGTGGGAAGCCCATACTTATGCAAAACATGCCCAACAACCATTTTTAAAAATAAATAACCAACGAAAACAAGCGCTTTTAGGTTCAACAACATTTTTCCAAGGATAGTAATTTTTTTTTATCCTACTTAGAGTTAGGCCAGTTCAAGTGCCATGAGGAATTCAACCACTCATATACCTTTCCCAAGCCAACAAGCATTAAAGGGTCAACAAAATGTTCAAAAAATGGGAGTGTTTTTCCTTATTTTCAAATTTTGTTATAGTTGGACTTAAAATTTGAAGCACTTGCATATAGAATATATAAAAAGGAAATGCATTATTTTGAGTCTAGTTTTAAAATATGTAATTTATTCTAATACTCAAATTATGCAAATTAATTGTTGATAGGAATGTATAAAAACCACTTTCTAAAAGTTATTTTTTTAGACCATACCATGCATGTGTATGAACACCATAATTTGAACTAAATAAAGTTATTTTTCTAATTTATTTTGGGTAAATATGTGTATTATATTAAATATTGATGAGGATATTTTTTCATAATTTTTTACAAATATATATTTTTTTATTTTTTTATTGGCCCTAATTGCTATTTTTGAAAACCCTCATGTAGGAACACCATAATTTGAGCTAAACTAAAGATTTTTAGAATTTTATAATTTTTAAATAATTGTGTCGAGATTGATGTCATATAATTTAATTTACAAGAAACTTTTTTTATTGAAAAAAGGGGCAAAAATTTATTCAATTAGAGAAGATCCAAGAGTACAAGGAGCAAGATGAGAGACAAACAAGACCCAAAAGGAAACCAACCAACACAAAATAATTCATCAAAACTAGGAGAACATGAATCTATTCAAAGACCATGAATATCCTCATGAATTGACATCTTCAATTTTTGGGCACAAACACCAAGAAGATGCTCCCAATCATCAACCTTCCAATCACCCCTAAACTCAGAAGCCTATGGCTTCCTTGCAAGCATGAGTAGCTACTATGTAATTTTATTCTATAGTGGACAAAGTGACTATAGATCACTGCTTACTCACCTAATTGATAGCACCGCCAAACATTATGAACAAATAGCTATTGGTGGATCTTTTTATGTTAATGTCACCTGCCCAATCTGAATCCACATATCCATGAATAGTCATTGAATGCCAAGGTCTAGTAGGATACCAATGAGAACATAGGGAACACTTGAAAGTACCCCACAAATATCTAAAAACTCTCTTAAATATATCCTAATGTACTAGTCCAAGATTAGTCATAAACTGATAAAGGACTCTCACTGCTTGGGCAATGTTTGACCTTGAACAAACCATGGAATACATAAGATTACCAACAACACTCACATATGGTACTATGGTCATGTTCTAAATATCAGTAAGATATTTTGGATAATCCTCCATAGAAATATTCGTTCATTGTAACAAAAATTTAAATAACTATTTGCAAGTCGCCATGCTAAATCTCTCCAACACTGAGTTCACATACTTGCCCTGGCTTAACCAAATATTTATATTAGCTTTGTTTGTTCGAATCTTCATCCCCAGAATATACCTTGCTGCAACTAATTCCTTCATTTCAAAGTGTGTTGACAACTAAGACTTTAGATTTAAAATTAAACTTTTACCATTCCCAAAAAATAACACATCCTCTACATACAATGTAATTATAAGAATGCAACCATTATCGGATTTGTAATACACACAATGGTCAGATTTAGATCTCAAAAATCCAAAAGACAACACATAGGTGTCAAATTTCTAGTACCACATTTTAGGAGATTACTTAGGACCATATAAAGGCTTTTTCAAGGGTGATCCCACAATACTAGTTTACAATTTTTGGACAGACTAGACGTTGAACTAAATTTTTAAAAATAAATCTTCACTTTTGGGCACCTATAGCTACTAAACCATGAGGAATTTGAAGATGAAACGAACTAGTGATTTGTAACATTTTTTTCTTATGTAGATTATTGTAAACACAGGTTTTGGTACTATAATGTACTCTTTCACTTCTAGGGTCTCACCTAAAAGGAAAGGAATAGGGTAAAAACCGAATATGTTCACACTCAAGATTAATGTAAAATGAATGAAATATTCCTAGATGAGATGATCTACATGAAAAGGACTGATATAATAGATTGATTTGGTATGCAAAACTAAAAAATGCAAAGTGTTTGAAAACATGTTGTGATATACGAAAAGAATTGAGAACATAAACAAACAATAACAAAACTTAATGAAATTGAATGAGGTGCATCTGGAGGTTGAAAGATGATGTGGAGAGGTTCTGGAATGTTGCAGAGTTTACTATTGAAGCCCACTGAGACTCATTCACCATAGATGGAAAATTAGTCCACTTACAGATTTTTGAAAAGTCAAGGGTCAAATTTGTGGGTCTTGAGCTGCACTTCTTTGCCTAATAGGTTGTCGGATCCGAATCTAGAAAATATGACAAGAAAGTGTTCGCTAAGCTTCAAATAGGGTTTTGTTGACTTTGAATGATCTTCCACAATTTTATGACACTTTTAAGACCTGTCTCTTTGAAAAATTTGCATACAAGACCTACAAAACACACATGCAAAGAGGGTAAAATGTGTTAAGGGTTAGAGTATAGGGGTTTGCCTTGGTCAAACCCTAGTTTGGTAATCAAACCCTTAAAAATGAAATAAAACAAAGAGAGAATGATGAACAAATAACATGCAATGTCATAAACTCACCAAACCCTTGATGTTGAAGTCTGAAGATATGTTGCTCCAAGATGCTTGAATGAATGATTAAATATGCTAGAATGCTTGAATACTATGATGGATTGAATGCATGAATGAATACTTGAATGAATGTGGGTCTTAAAATGAAAAGAAAATTATATATTTATACAAAATTATGCCCTAATTTCCTGAAAATACATCCCAAGTTGACCTTAGGTCTTAAGAAATAAAAAAACAGCCAGTAATTTGAATTTATTTTGATTCTTGTGCCAAGAGGGACTCATTGGCCCCTAATGGAAAATGGGTCCCACTCAAGGCATGTGAATGGGTGTCAGGAATTAATTTGTCTTAAATGATGTTTGGCGGGTTTATATTTAAAAAATACACTTAATTAAGGCCTATAAGTGCATCATGAGAAAAATAAAGCATAAGAAAGGTGTATTTATTGATGACAAGCCTAGAAAAGTGTGAAATTTTGTTACAAGGCTTTACAACACTTTAAAATAAGACTTGGTAAGTGATAAAAGGGGGTATGTAGGTGAATTATAATAAGAAGATTCTAGAAAAGTGCGAAAATGTGTTACAACATTTCACAACACTTTTACAAGACATCATAAAGTCTTAATGATTCATAAAGATTCAATACCCAATGTGAATGTGTGGACCACATTGCAACATTAAATCAAGGAAAAAGCAAGCCAATTAAGCAAAAGGAGGGACAAAACAAGAAAAATTAGAAGGGTTACTTTTTCTGTGTCCATATTAAGTCCCCACTTTAGTGAGAGGATGAACTTGCTTCAAACTCACACTAAATTAGACATTTAAGAGGGGTCCAATTGTACCAATGTGGATGGTCTAGGATGAAAAAGATCAAAAGAGGTTGCACAAGCCCCTAGGATCCAAGGTCCTAAGTTGCACAAGGTGAATGATTTGTAGTAGAACAAGATACATGATCATGCAATGGAAAGAACTAGAAAAAAGAGAAGAGTGAAAATAAAAACGTGGATCAAGCTTCGACCATTTGTCCAACACAATGTGGATCAAATCTAGGTTCTTTTTCCAAAAATGCATACTCACTCTAAGGCAACAAAAATCTTGGCTATCCGCTAGGTGAGAAGTCTTGAAAGGTGAGACACATATGCCCAATATGTGCTCACACAAACGTGTGGCTATGGGGAAAGTCATGCCTTGAAATGGGCTTCCCGATCAACCATACCAAATTTACACCTCTTGATAAATTTAATAAGGCGCCACACAAAAATTATCTTCGAGCTCTATGAGGTAAGGAAAACTTTGTATGCTTGACACTCATAGACATTGTCAATACAAAATAGTGCAAGAAATGTTCAAAGGGATTTTTCTTAGTTCATGCAAGGTCTCATCTTAGGGAACATTGTGCCTAATGTTTCCAAGAGAGCATGTGTCAAAGAAGTATCACACTCTTGGAGGGAATGAAGCCCAATGACTCCACCAAGAAAAGAATGCATTACAAGAAGAAATAAATCACACAATGAAATACGAGTTTCAGTGTATGCCCCCACTTTAAAGCAGTTGCTAACACCATTATTGTGAGTAACTGGTTTAAAGTAGAAGAAGAAGAAGACATGAGAGCTAACTAGGAAGGCCCTATACCAAGTCACATGTTTTCTAGAAGCTACATCATGGAGAAGGTAGTATGTCACATGCGAGCCAACTTAAGGCATGTTGTCCACATCCCAAGCTTGCTCTTATATGTTCATGAAAGGTTAATGATGAGCCAAAAGAGGCAATGAAAAGTGACATATGAGGACAATGCCAACTAGCCTCGTTTCCCCCACTTAGTTTGGGACAAGGGTGAGCTGAAATGATTAATGAAATGCATGCTAGAGTGATAATTAGTATCAATTAGAGGAATGGGGTGCCCCCACATAAGGATGAACACTAAAATCCTTAAGATGTTGGATTTTACTACTCAAAGCATTACATTCATTAGTAGCATGACCGTGAACTCTGTGATAAGTGCAAAATGAAGTATTGTAATAAAATTTTCTTTGAGTTCTTGGAGGAAGGGTTATCAAGTGATCTTGGGGGAGTATCGACAAGATACCCTCTTGATCAATGGTAGAAGGTTCTCTTATAGTTTGCGACAAAGATACCTTTTTCTTAGTATTAGTTGTCATACCTATGCAAGACTCTTTAGATTGCAAGATTTTGGTCTCTCCTTTATAGGAGGGTGTAAAATCTAATGAATTCAAATCACTAGTGTTTTTGAGATGACGTTGACATTGAGCGAATATGTCTTTGTTTGCAAAGAATAACCATAAAGACCACTAGTGTCTATTAGTTCTGGATGCACAACTAGTAAAGTTGTCTTAGAAGGGTGTTTTATGATAGTGTTGATGTTGAGTGAATGTTTGTTGATTTCTATCAAAGGATAATAACCAAGACCGCAATTTGTTGCTTGCATGTTAGGTTTGATGGGGATACAAATACCTTGTTCTCTAGCACCACATCCTTTTCCACTATATCCTAGTTGGGTATGTGTAGGATCATCATGGAAAAAAATCCCTTAAGTGGAAAAAATTTAGAAAATTTAGAGTTAGGCAGCTTGACGTAAAAATTTGAATAAGTTATCTATATTATTTCAAAAATATGTAAGAATATAATTTGTAGAAAATTGAATGTAGTGTCTAAACTACTAGGTTTATTTTTAAAAAAAAAATCTATTTGGTGAAAATTTGAAATTTCAATGCAGTAGTACTTAAATTTTAGGGAAAAAGAAGTAGGTGTCTATCTAACCATCTAACCACAATAAAATAATAATATTTTTTTATAATATTTTAGATATAAGTAGAGGAATCATGTCCCAATGTGATGCATATTTTTTGTAATTTTTTTCCAAGTAAATAATTAATTATAATTTTTAATTAAAACTTTTAAAATATAAAACTTCGACGTCTAACCACCTTAACTTGGTCAAAACTTCACAAAATTCAATTTTTTTTAATCCTAAGTGTATGATGCATAGAATGTGGCATGCTTCAGATTCAAAAAATGTGATACAGTTTGAAAGCTATAGATGTTTTCAATTAGCCTATCAATCGACTTTAGTTGTAATTCAAATAGAAAATGAATAATAATTATTTATTAAATTCAAAGTAAATCATAATTTATATTGGTGGAAATCTGAGAAACTCCTTTAAAAACCCTTTTCGTTTCATTAATTTTTGGTGTAAAAAAAGTTGTTAGCCACACACCCTACAAATAGCCATCAAATTGCCACTTTTTGGCCCATCATGATCCTGCACATACCCAGTTGTTTCATAAGTTCATAACCTTTTCCATAAAGTGTTTTCATTACTTTTTGTGCCATAGAAAAATAGCCCTTTGTTATTTTCACAGCCTTTTTTTTTTTTTCACGGTGTTGGAACTATGTTGCTTTTATTTTATGCTGTAACTTGGCTTGAACATGCTTATTTAGGTACTAAAATTCAAAGAACAACGTCTTGTGAAGGTGTTGTGAAGTGTTGTAAGACATTTTTATATTCTTCTAGACTCTATTTAATACAATTTACCTAAAAATCACCTTTTTACTCATCAACAAGTCCTATATTGAAGTGTTGTAAAGTCTTGTAACAAGCCTTCACACTTTTCTAGGCATATCTTCACTATTTACACCTTTCTCATGCTTTATTTGATCTTTTTATGCCTTCATATGACTTAATTAAGTGTATTTTTCATATTATCTTGACAAATAACATTAAATACAACATTATTCCAGACACTTGTTTTTAGGTCCTAGGTGGGACCCATTCACCATGGGTGGCGAATGAGTCCCCTTTGACCCCAAATTCAAAATATTTCAAATTTCCTTTCAGGATTTTATTAAAAATCACTTGATGTCGGCCTATGATGAGGTATGAGTAGATAGTAAGGCACAAGAATTGTATAAATAAGTGATTTTCACCTCATTTTAACCCCCATTCATCAAGTTCACTTATCCACCTATTCACTTAAGCATTCAAGCATTCTACAACATCTTTTCAAGCATTTTTCAACCACTTTGAAGTAGCCATTGACATTACTTTAGAATTATAAGATCAAGAGTTAGGTGAGTTGACATCATTTGCATGTTATTAATTTATATTTCTCTTGTATCTCATCATCTTTTCAAGGGTTTAATTACCAAAAGTGGGGTTTGACCAAGGCAAACCCCTATTCACTAATCCTAATCATTTACCCCCTTTTACTTGTGTATTTACAGTCTTTTGTTTGTAGATTTGACAGGTTATTAGGTGTTGAAGATTTATTTTTATGTCAACTAGGTGCTTCAAGTCAACATAAGTCAAATTCAATCTTGGAGAGACTTATTTGTCCATTTTGTACAAATTTGACTTTAGCAACCTGACAAGCAGAATTCCCAAATCTGGTGTTGCAAAGTTGTCTCCTAGTTTTTCATAAATTTGGGAGACGTATGATTTGCCACCTATGATGAATGAGTCCCACCTTAGGATTGACAACTTGAGTTTTGTCAGATTTCAAATCTCGACAGATAGAAATAAGTTACCAACAATTTTTCATTAGGAGGACTGATTTGCCACCTTGGGCAAATGAGTCCCACTGTGAAAAATTAGTATTAAATTTCATCAGCATTCCAGAAACTCCAAAAAGCTCACACTTCATCCAGGTGCACTCATATTTACCCCTGTGTCTTTTTTTTGCATAATTTCTTCATTTTCATAGTTGTTTGTATATCATAATGTGTTTTCAAACATAGCTTAAATTGCACTTTTGCATTCTTTTTAGTTCATCTTAATCAGTTAATTGCATTTAGTTAAGTTCATTTACATCATATCACATTGCACACATCCTAATTTGAGTGTTACATAAGCTTTTTTGGACCTAAATCTCTTTCCTTTTAGGTGAAAAAACCTTAGAAGTGCAAGAGCCAACATTTGGTTTCCCAAAAATCTATGTTTCATTTTGGTGAACCTTACTTTTGAACACTTTAAATTTCTGATTGCATTCATATCTTGCATCCTAGTTTTCATTTGCATTAGCATTCAATTAGGGAATTGATTTGTTATTGCATTCTAGGAGCTTTCATTTTGCATTAGTGAAATGTTCATTTAGTTTTCATTTTAACATTCAATTTCACTGAAAAAAGTAAAAATTTGCATTCTGCATTTGTAATTGCATTCTGTAGAATATTTAAATCATCCTTAAAATTCTGAAAAAACACAAAAAGAATTGCATCCTGGGACTCATTCGCCGCCTAGGGCGAATCAGTCCCTGCAAACTTTTTAGAAAGTAGTTCTGTGCTTTTTCTGACATTTTCCTGCATTTATGTTTTCTGTATTTGCATCTATGTTATAGTTAGTAGATTTTTTTTCATTTTCATTTTACATTCTTAGATTAGCTTGCATTTCCATCCACCCCTCCTTTTTGGTACTTGCAAGAGTGTTTGGTTCCCTATTGATAATAATTTAGTGAGAAGAAGTTCTAGACTCATGGCATCCCACGATAGCACTTTCATTTTGGACATTGGGATCTCACGAGCTCCTAATCTTGGTATGGAAAATGGTGCATTAGGCCGTGACAATACCACTTTCATGCCTTCACTTTTCCATCCTATGCATGTTGACAATCAAAACAAATCCCTCCCGCAAGAAAAGGTCATTAATATTCATGAGGACTTTGCACATTTACAACAAGATTTATCACTTGAAAAAATTTTGACCATTGCTATACCTGTTATTGAGAACCTTCATCACTTAATTGAGAGTGATGATGGCTTACAAGTGTTGAAACAAATTGCTAAGATTTACAATAAACATGCCTCTTCAAATTCCCAATCTGCAACATTCTTGTAAGCCAGGGAGCACCTCAAGTTCCTCCCCATTCAAGTGTAGCCTCCATACCAACTTACACCAATCTGCAAGTCCACACAACTATGCATCAAGCTAATTATGTGGCTACTTCTTTCCTGATTTCCACTAGAATTCCTACTTCTTTTATGGTATCACAAGTTCCTTCCACGAAATTCACACCCCTTAGCATTCCTTTCACCTCCCCTAACATCACTTACACTCCATCACCATTTTCCCTTCCACGTCAACCCAATTATCTTGATCCTCTTCTTACACAATTGGTTAACATTGTTTCATCCATGCAACATCAACTTTCCACCATTAGTCAAGGTCAAACCACTCCACCCACATATCTTGTCCGCAGTATCCCCTTATCATTAGAAATATTACATACCCCGATGCCACAAGGGATAGAAATGTCGAGGTTTGAGAAATATGGAGGAAAAGGAGACCCTATCAACCATGTCAATGCTTATACCGCTTTGTGTAGTGACTTTGTCCTTGTTGATAAAATTTTAGCAAAAAATTTTCAAGGACCTTGAAAGATACCACTTTAGAATGGTTTTCCAACTTTCCCAATCATTCCATCCATTCATTTAACAAATTGGTGGAGGCTTTCATTAGTCACTTTCAAGTTGATGTCAAAATTCCAAATGCACATTTGCAGAAGATGTTTATTGAGAATTTTCACACCAACATTCAAGATAAACTTACCATAATGAAATTCCCTTCATTCATGCATTTATGTACAACCTTATGTGATTATCAAAATTTGGTTTCAAGTTGTGAGTCAAAATCCACTCCTAGCTGAGTTGAAAAACCTGAAAAAAACAATCAAAACCAAAATCACACACAAAACTTCCGCAAAACACAACCGAGGCGTTTTACAATTTAATACACCTCCTTCACCACAACCGCAACCAACTCAACAAGTTCAAAATTCAATGGCCGCTACTAAGACAACCGTGCCTTATCATTATGGTGATTTGAATAGACACTTCACTCCTTTACCCGACACCCTCCATCATGCAATGAACCAATTAATTCAAAAATGCATGGTCACCTTACCACCTATTCAACCACTTGATCCTAATCAACCCTTACCACCTACCTTCAAACCCAACACTTATTTCCATTTTCATCGTCAAAATGGCCATGAAACTGAACATTGTAAATATCTTAAATGTTTAGTTGAAGACCTCATTGATTCGGGTGAATTTACCATTATGGGTGTTAATGATCAAGGCAATAAGTTTGTTGCACCCTCTAACCAAAATTTGAAAATCTTCACCAACCCTATGCCTAAACACACTACCTTGTTTTTCAAGGCAAGTGAACCTTCACAGCGTAATGTAATGACTATTGATACACACAACAAACAACCTGATGCACCTCCTATTGTTACCCAAGCTAGTCCTATGGATAAACTTGCAGCTACGATAGACGTTATTCCCCGTAAGGGCCAAACCACTAAATCTCTTGATATTTCTTTTTCTGCTAAGGACATACTGCAAAAGCTTCCTGATGGTCCTCTCTACATAGCTGACAAAATCTATGATAAACCCACTAATGGGATATTAATAGATCCTGCTTGTGGTTAGAATGTGATCATAGAGGAGTTTCTAGTATTACATGATCTATATCAAGATGACTATAATAAACAAACAACATGGATTAAAACACATAATGGTTTTGCATGCCCTACGATTGGATCAATCATGCTACCTTTACAAATAGGACCTAAGAATTTGGAGGTAACATTTTCCATTATTCCACAATTTGACCAATTTCGTTTATGGCTAGGCCTTCCTTGGCTTCACTCAATGAAAGTGGTCCCATCAGCTGTTCATAAGTGCTTGAAGTTTCCACATGGAAATGAGGTATTCACCGTACACCATAGTGGCTTTAATCCTTTATCTTCCAAAGGTAACTTTTCATTAGAAGCCTTTTGGCCTAAACCCATGGAACCTATCACCCCTCATAAGGACTTGTTTTACATTGTTTATCAAAAGTTTAAAGCCAAAAAGATAGCTGAATTATCTCTTCGTAACACATCTTCGTCCACCTCCACCCATCCTAGATCCTAGATGAAACCATGATTACACCTGACTCCGATATTGAACAAACAATCAAACCTTCTAAACAATCCCCTCTTGACACTTCTCAGCCATTGTTTAAACGACCAAGATAAAATGAAATAACTTCTCTTATCTCCTCATATCAAACAAGTGTATAAAGCAAAAGAGAAAGTGGTTGACCCATCCTCTTTGGTTTCTCTTGCTCTTCCCCTTTCAGAAGTGGAAGAACCTATGACGACTCAATCCTCTCTTACATCTCAACAACTCCAAAATAGAATTAAATGAAACTGCAGTGCTTGGGAACGTAGGTGTAACTGTCATCTCCTTGCTCCTCAATCTCGTATGGAAGAAAATCAACCTCCACCTTTGATAGAAGTACTATATGACCACCTTCCCTCTCTTGACCTAACACATGATAGTTTAGCCCAAAAATCACAACAAAATGAACCCATCCAACAACCAACACTCTTGATACATCCATCCTTAGAAATCACCCTTCGTCCTCTCATCATTATTAATCTTGATGATGACGATGATGATGCGACGATCGCTAAAATAGATGAAGAAGTACACAATGATTTGAACTCTTTATTTTTATCTACAATGAGCTTAAATGATAAATCCTCTCCACCAAGTGAAGAACCTAGTACAACTCCTAGTTTGACACTTGCAATTTCTCCTTTGGACAGTCAACCGCCTTACACTGAACATGATTGGGAGGAAGATGACTTGTTAGATGGTTGACTTGCATTTTCCTAGCTAGCCTTTTATGTTCCTTTTTTGTGTGTATCGTGTTCCCTCGTATCGTGCGTTTGATGTTTCCTCTCTTTGTACACTTCTTCTATTCATATCTTTATTCTTCTATTTTTCATGCTTTGTTTTGTGTTTTCCTTTTGGGGATGACACAAAGCGTAGAGACGCTCTATGTCTCTTCCATGTTGACCCAAAACAATCCTTGTCTTTTTCATTTATTTTTTATTTTCCTTTTGGGGATGACGCAAAGCATAGAGATTCCCTATGTCTCTTCCATGTTGACCCAAATGGTCCTTTTTCCTTTTTCCTTTGTCTTTTCTTGTGTTTTTCCTTTTGGGGATGATGCAAGGAATTGAGACCAAAATGTCTCCTTCATGTTGACCCAAAAGCTTTTTCACCTTTTCATTTCCTTTCTTTTCACTTGTTTTTTCCTTTTGGGGACGATGCAAAGCGTCAAGACCACAATGTCTCTTCCATGTTATTCTTCCTTTGTTTTTCCTTTGTTTTCGATCTCTTTGTGTTATTCTTCTTGTTCTATGTATTAAGGGAATGATGACATTTCTAAGCTCTTTCATAGAAAAGTATTGTAGCAATGAACATACTGACCCCAAATCCATAGATCCCTTATGTGTTTGGTGTGCTTTCTTTTCTAGGGGGCAACTCCCTCTCTTATTTTCTCATTTTTCCTTGACATGATGCAACCTACCTTCAAAACATATGACTTGGCATAGAGCTTTCCAGGTTGGCTCTCAGGTCTTGTTTTCTTTTTCTTTTTGCATTTTCTTTTCTTCTCTACTTTCAAGTAATTGGTCACAGAACGATGTGTAGCAATTCCTTTAAAGTGGGAGGCATACATTACCATTATTTCATTGTCCATTCATGCTTCTTAGTGTAGCTTTTTCATTTATGTGATCAATGAATTTGTCACTTTGTGGATGACATTGGGTGTGATGTTTTTCATAAGTGTGATCTTTCTAAGGATATTGCATTCCTCTTGGTGACCTGATGCGGCGCACTACATCCCCTAAGTTGTGAATATACTATTCTCTAATTGGTCCTCTCTTGGAGACATTAGACACAATGTTCCCTAAGTGATTGGGTGAAGCCACAATAGTGGTTTATAATTTGATGGACAAAGGAAAACTGATAAAAAATGACCCCATGGAAAAAAATTGGTTTTAGGGGTTTGAATGAACCTACAAGTTTGACCGAACCAAAAAGGGGTTTGACCAAACTAGGGTTTGAGCAAACTCATTAATTACTGGGCCCATATTTCCCGCCCAAAAATAAAAAAAATAAAAATGCATATTGAAGGGGGTTCAAATGAACCAGGTTTCGAATGAACTGTGGTTCGAACAAACCCCTAGGGGTTCGTACAAACCACCCTTATTCCTCATTCTCCCCTCCCCTTGAAACTTTAAAAAACTAAATTTTTATGCTTTGAAGCTTTCGGGTTGAGGATGAAAATGGAGGATTCCTCACAAACCCAAGTGGAATCAGAATTAGTCCTTAGGTGAGCTATCAGATATAATTTTTATTATGTTTTGGTTTGTTATGTATTTATTTTTTATCTTTGTTAAACCTTAGGTTTTCATCTAAAATGAAGGTCTTTGTTAACGCACATGTGGAAAAATAACAGATTATCATTTTTTTTTTTTTTTTTGAAAATATGGTGCACAGAATATTGAAGTCCTTGATCCAACAAAAAAAAATTGAGATTTCAATATATACAAAAAAGTTAAGCGTTATGTATGGTTGCACTATGTTTGAATTGTAATTGGTTTGGTTTCAAAGAGCTTGATTAAAGAAAATATTCAATAAAAATCCCTATCTAGCAAGTGGAAGCACTAAGGTTATAAATCCTAAATTCGAGAATTAGAATTTTTATCCTTTATGGAAAAAAAATTGTGTTATATGGTGTGTCACTTTTTAAAAATGTTGTTTTTTGAAAAAAAATAGTTTTTGTGGGAGATGGAAAAAGATGTACAATCTAATTCCAAAAAAATTGAAAAAAATATTTTTAGAATATACAGACAAAATGTGACGAGACTCTAGTTTGCATCATCTTCAAATTCCTCACTGTTTAGCTGCTATAGGTGCCCGAATGTGAAGATTTAGTTAAAAATAATAATTTCAGTGTCCAGTTTGGCCAAAAATTGTAAACCACTATTGTGGGATCACCCGACTAACCTTGCATAAACTGAGCAAGACTCCTTGAACAATCTTTCACATTACATATTTGCATTTTATATTATTGCATTTCTTGGCCACCTTGCATAACACAACTTGCATGCCTATAGTGTCGTATTGTTTAAAGCTTAACATTTACATCTCCTTTTGCTTTGTGGCACCTTGTTAAAGTTATCAAGTGATATAAATTTAACATGTTTGAGACCGAAATCCCAAATAGCAACATGAATTTTCCCCATAGCCACCTTTTTGTTTGTGAGTGCATACCAACTAGCCTATGTTTCTTACTTTTTGGGCTTTCTCACTCCATGGACAACTAGTTATGTGGCACTAGAGTGAGTATATAGTTGGGACTTCTCACCCCGTGGACTAGTTCCATGGCCCTAGAGTGAGTACACATTTTATTTTTCAAACAATCAGCCTAGATCTCCTTTCATAACTAGTTGGATTGATGATCGAAGCTTCATTGAATTCTTTTCAACACTTGTGTGTTCCTTTTGTCCTTATGCCTAGTTTTCCATGGGATCTTCATCCTAGGGGCTAGATCATCCCTCTTGATTGTTGTATTCCATCTTGCTAGTGTAAGTGCATTTGAACCCTTCGCTCGATGTTCATGGCTACTTTAGTGTGAGTTTGAAGTAGGTTCATCCTCTCACTAAAGTGGGGGCTAAATATGCCATAGAAAAATGGCCCTTTATCATTTTCATGGCCTTTTAGGTCTTGTTTCATGGTGTTGGAACTATGTTGCTTTGATTTTATGTTGTAACTTGGCTTGAACATGCTTATTTAGGTACTAAAATTCAAATAATGACATCTTGTGAAGGTGTTGTGAAGTGTTGTAAGACATTTCTACATTTTTCTAGACTCTATTTAATACAATTTACCTAAAACTCACCTTTTTACTCATCAACAAGTCCTATATTGAAGTATTGTAAAGTCTTGTAACAAGCCTTCATGCTTTTCTAGGCACATCTTCACTATTTACACCTTTCTCATACTTTATTTGATCTTTTCATGCCCTCATATGACTTAATTAAGTGTATTTTTACATATTATCCCAACAAATAACATTAAATACAACATTATTCCTGACACTTGTTTTTAGGTCCTAGGTGGGACCCATTCGCCATGGGTGGCGAATGAGTCCCCCTTGGCCCCAAATTCAAAATATTTCAAATTTCCTTTCTAGATTTTATTAAAAATCACTTAATGTCAGCCTATGATGAGGTATGAATGGATAGTAAGGCACAATAATTGTATAAATAAGTGATTTTCACCTCATTTTAACCCCTATTCATCAATTTCACTTATCCACCTATTCACTTAAGCATTCAAGCATTCTACAACATCTTTTCAAGCACTTTGAAGCAGCCATTGACATTACTTCAGAATTACAAGATCTAGAGTTAGGTGAGTTGATATCATTTGCATGTTATTACTTTATCTTTCT
>VDFB02206769.1:0-24788 GCA_007258455.2 Sequoia sempervirens | reverse complement strand
TGGATCCTAACAACCTCCTTGAAGAAAAGATGAGTTATGTAGCTTGCATCATGGGTAGTTTTGCAAGGAATGAAGTGACTCATCTTGCTAAATCTGTCCACTACTACATACACACTGTCAAAACTAGTCTTGGTCTTAGGAAGACCTACAAAAAAATCCATGCTCACACACTCCCATGGTCTGTTTGGAATAGGCAGGGGTTGATACAAACCTGCATTGCTAGCTCCTCCCTTAGCTTTCATGCATACAACACACTGTTCCACATATTTTCTGACATCTCTTGCTAACTTAGGCCAGTAATAGAACCTTTGAACTAGCTCTAAAGTTTTATTAATACCAAAATTCCCACTAAGACTTCCATTATGCTTTTCTTGAATCATATTTTCCCTCATTGACCCTCTTGGAACACATAATTGACTGTCCTTAAATAACAGTCCATTTTGCAGTGTATACTCAGCATATTGACTATGAAAATGATTCTCAAAATCAGAGCATACCTTGTAGGATTCTGAGAAGTCTTCATCCTCACCATAGAGGTCTTTGAAACTCTCTAATCCAATGCTTTTCAGCTGTATTTCCTGCACTGTCAACATTCTTCTACTTAATGCATCTGCCACCTTATTCATTTGTCCCTTTTTGTGCTTGATAGTGAATGTGAAAGCTTGGATGTATTCCATCCATTTCAAATGTCTATTACTTAGCTTCTCTTGGGTGTTAATGTAATTGAGTGTCTGGTTATCAGTGAAGACCACAAACTCTTTAGGCAACAAATAATGCCTCCACTTCCTAAGGGACTGCACTATTTAGCATATAATTCTAGATCATAGGTGGAGTATTTTTGCTTGGCTTCATTGAGCTTTTCACTAAAGAAGGCTACAAGCCTATCTTCTTGGCTAAGTACTCCTCCTACTGCTACTCCACTTGCATCACATTCTATAGTGAACAACTTGTCAAAACTAGGCAATAACAAAATTGGTTGAGTTACCACTTCTTGTTTCAGTTTTTCAAACCCTTTATCAGCCTCTTGAGTCCATTTAAACTTTTTTTTTATACCACCTTTGATAGTATCTAGGACTGGTGCACACATGCCACTGAAATTCCTTATGAATTTTCTATAGAATTGAGCTAAACCATGAAAACTTCTTACCTCTGTTGCTGTGGTTGGTGTAGGCCAGTTTAGGATGGCTTCCACCTTGCTTTTATCCATCTTCAACATTCCTTGGGATACTAAAAAGCCTAGATACACAAGTTCTTGCTTGAAGAACTCACACTTCTCAAGGTTAATTGCCAACTGTTCTTCTTGCAGCCTTTTAAGAACCATCTCCACATGCTTCAAATGTTCTTCTGTTGTCTTAATAAAAATTAGTATGTCATCAAGATAGACTACTACAAAGATCCCTGTGAAATCCTTAAGCACCTCATTCATTAGTCTCATGAACATGCTAGGGGAATTTGAGAGGCCAAATGGCATCAATTTCCACTCATATAAGCCATCATTTGTCTTAAAAGTTGTCTTCCATTCATCACCTTCCTTAATTATGATTTGATGGTAGCCACTCTTGAGGTCCAACTTAGTGAAATATTGTGCTCCTCCAAGGCAATCCATTAAATCTTCAATTCTAGGTATTGGGAACCTATACCTAATGGTGATCCTATTAATTGCTCTAGAATCAGTACAAAGTCTCCACTTACCTCCTTTCTTAGTTGCTAAGACCACCGGGACTGCACATGGGCTGATGCTCTTTTGAATCAGACCTTGACTCAACAATTCTTCCACTTGCCTAGCCACCTCTAGGTTTTGCTCAGGTGTAAGATTGTATGTTGCTTTGTTAGGAAATGAGGCTCTAGGTATGAAGTCAATTTGATGACTTATTGCTCTCTTTGGTGGTAGAGTTGTAGGTATTCCATCACTCACTATACCCTTGTATCTATCAAGCAATTTTTGGATTGCTTCTAGTAAGACTGTCCTTTCAGCCTTTTCTTCCTCTTTGGACTGCATCATGATCACATATCCTTCATTCCCTTGGTGTAGGTCCTTAAGGAACTCCTTACCACTGCTCAACATGATGTTAGGTACCTTTGACTGTCCATCATCTTCCTCTGTCAATGACTGCAGCTTGAAGGTTCTTCCATCCTTCTTAAATGAGATGGTGTTCTCTTTCCCATCATAAATGGAACTTATATCATATTGCCATGGTCTGCCCAGTAGCAGATGGCATGCATACATGGGTAATACATCACAAACCAACTTTTCTTTATAGCCTCCAGTTGAAAATTCCACTGTTACTTGCTCATCAACCAAAACACTCTGCCCTTTATTCAACCATGTGACCTTGTAGGGGTTGGTATGAGGTACCTTCTGCAATTTTAGCTTAGTTATTGCCTCCTCTAAGATTATATTATCTGTAGAACCAGAATCTACAATGACCTTGCATACTTTACCAAGTATTTTGCACCTTACTCTAAAAAGAGCTCTTCTTTGCTTAGGTTCCTCCTTGATTGGCTGTCTGATCAGCACTCTGTTAAACATTAGACTCTCTCCAATTTCAGATTCTATATGACTGATCTTAGTTGCCTTAGGACTCATGGTGTCCTCTTGTGCATACGCCACTCTCTTTTCATTGCTTGAAGAAGAATCTTTCTCCGGGCATCTATAAGCAGGGTGACCTAGTTGGTTGCAATGGTAACACTTCATACTTGCAAAATAAGAGTTGCTCCTGCCTCCTCCTCTTCCTCTGTTTGAACCTCCTTAAGGTCCTCTTTCTCTATTAAATCCTCCTCTTGAAGATGTTTCACCTCCATGCTCAGTGAGCTTTGCTTCCCCTTGGTTTCTTTGATCATTACCTCTACCTTGGTAACCACCACGCTGTCCTCTTTGATCTATGCCTTTGCCTCTGCCCTTAGAAGACTGATCACGCTTTCTTTTATTCCTTTCCTCAATCTTTATAGCTAGCTGATAACATTGGTGGACTGTCTTGGGACTTAGTAAAGCCATCTCTTCCTGAATGTTCCACTTCAAGCCATTAAGGTACCTAGCCACTTTTAGGCTCTCATCCTCTGTCACATTTGATCTCAAGCAAAGCTTCTGAAACTCTTCAGTATAGGTGTTGACATCTTGGTCTTTCTACCTTAGACTTTGCCTCTTCTTATGCAATTGAATCTCATAGTCATCTGGCATGTAGGCTTCCTTTACCTTAGCAACCATTCCTTTCCAAGTTGATATGGGCTATCTTCCTTCTTTTTCCCTCTCAGTTTGAACAAATTTCCACCTTGTCAAGACTGATCCTCTCAACCTTGATTTAGCTACCTTCACCTTCTGTGCTTCAGTGACTCCATCACACTCAAAGTGATTCTCCATGCCATCTATCCAATTCATGACCAAATTAGGATCCATCTTTCCACTGAACAGTGGTATACACTCAAGTCCTTTTCCACTCAAGGCTTTCAATGCCTTCAAGAAAGGCTCCTCCTCCAAAATAGGGTCAGGTTCAGGGACTTTTTCTTCCTCTGCAACCTCTTCTTCCTTTGGTACTATTCCTTCCAACCTTGCATTGTTCAATGCTTTCTCAAGTTTCTCTATTCTTTCTTTTAAGGACTTATTGTCCTCTTCTTGTTCTTCAACCCTCTTGGCTAACTATGCATTTGTCACCATAGTGGGAGTTTCACTTGACTCAACTTCTGACATACAAGCTGCTTTTCCAAATCTTTTGCAGGCTCTGATACCAATCTGATAGGGATAGGGTTGGATTAAGACAATCACTGCCTCAATGCTCTGGGTCTCACCTTGATGAATCCCCTTGGTGTCACTCTCCACCACTCAACCTATAGGTCCTTTACTGTCTAGGCTCCCCTGGTTTTTCTTACCAACCCTGCTATCATTTCTAGTTTGCAACTACCAAGCCAATTCTTGGTGCTATGACTCCATTCTTCTTTAGCCTTTTAAGCATCCAAAAGACCAATCCTCCCTCAATACCTAAATGGATCTTGTAGGGGTGAGGGAATGCTTTCTAAATCTCCAAAACAGTCTCCTAGGGTTCCTGAAACCTCGCTTAGACTCCATCTTACCAACGCTTGCACGAAGCCCATTCCATAGGTCTAGAAGGCTAGTAGCCCTTGAGCAAATTAGGCCTCCAATTTTAAGAAAACTGAGGATTACTCACAAGTTTCTAAATAACCACCCAAAATCTCTTCAAGAATATTGATTCACTTGATCACCACCTTAATATTTTAATAGTCTCAAGCCCTAACTGTCCGTACAGTGCCTAGTCTTGAAAATGGACAACAAACTAGGGTTTCAAAGCTTTTAAAAGCTGTTTTAAGACTGTCAAAAAAATACCCTAGAAAATGGATTGAAAAAGCCTCTCCTTGATCACCATAAATAGTCAGGACCCTTTCCTAAATCCTTAAGAAAGAATATTTCAAAAAGCTGCTTACCCCTACAAATAATCCCTGCTATCCTGTAGCCTTTCCTAGCCGGGCTTTCACTATCTCGCCTAGGGTAAGGCCTTCCTCTTAACTCCTGAAACCAAAAACAAAATAAATCCTACCATATTTACAAGCATGGAGGTAGGGCACATTTCCCAAAAGGCCGTACAAATTGTACGATGGGAAGGTGCTCTAAGCCTCCATCTTTTCAACACCGCTTGATTCATGCCAGAAAACACAGAAGATCAAAGTATTTACAAATGCAAGTTAAAAACACACTACAAAATCAAAAAGAAAAGCTTCCAAAGATTGTATAAGCTTCACACTACATACTACACACAGTAAAATAATAGAATCACGCCATTAAAGATCAGTTTCAACACACAAATACAGGAAAACTATCTTTTCAACATTGTTTTCTTCAATTTCTGAAAACACAGTCCATACAAAAACTTTCTAACCTTGCACAAAGGTCGATGCCACATTTAAATATGCCTCCCAAATAGTTAAGCTTCTTGGGTCGAGGCTTAGATGAACTAAAAATGCATTTTTGTAAAACCCAATGTGTTTTCAAACACTTAGGCAATTTTTACAATTTGACCAAAATGAAGAGTTAAAACTACTTAACTCTCATTAACCTCCTTCCAAATAATCAAAACCATCCCTAGGTCACCACTAATGGTCTAAATGACCTTATGAGGAAACACAAATAACATCATCCAGATCAACCAAATGCCAAAAAGGTACAACAAAACAAAAACTCACTTCCAAAAGCTCCTGATTACCTAGGTGCTCCTGCACCACTCCCTCTATCTCAAGTCTCTCCCTCCTACCCCCTCTCCCCCTCTCCCCTCTACCCTTAACCTTTAAACCCTAAACCTTTTTACTCCCTACCCTCTATCTCTCTCCCACTCCACCCTCTCTCTTGAAAGTCTCTCCCTCCTACCCACTCTCCCTCTCGAGCTCCTCTACCCTTAACCCTTAAACCCTACCATTTATCTCTCTCCCACTCCCCCCCACTCTCTCTCAAGTCTCTCTCTCCCATCCCCTCTCCCTCTCTCCCCTCTACCCCAAACCCTTAATCCCTACCCTTTATCTCTCTCCCACTCCCCCCCTCTCTCTCTCAAGTCTCTCCCTCCTACCCCTCTGCCCTCCACCCTTAGCCCTTAAAGCCTAAACCCTTGGCACAACCCCCTGCGAACATCTCTCTCCCTCCCCCTCTCTCAATTCTCTCCTCCCTGCCCCTCTCCTCTCTCCCATCTACCTAAACCTTAAGCCCACCACGCTGTCTCTCTCCTCCCCCTCTCTCTCAGAGTCTCTCCCTCCTACCCCCTCTCCCTCTCTCCCCTCTACACTTAACCCTTAAACCCTGCCCTTTATCTCTCTCCCACTCCACCAATCTCTCTCAAGTATCTCCCTCCTACCCCCTCTCCCCTTCTCCGTTCTACCCTTAACCATTGTACACCCCCTACCCTTTATCTCTCTCCACTCCCCCCTCTCTTGAAATTCTCTCCTCCTGCACACTCTCCTCTCGAGCTCCTCTGCCTTAACCCTTCAGCTCTAGGGATTTCCCTTTATCTCTCTCCCACTCCCCCCTTCTCTCTCTCAGTCTCTCCTCCTACCCCTCTCCCCTCTACCCTGAACCCTTAAACCCTAAACCCTTATACCCCCTACCCTTTATCTCTCTCCCACTCCCCCCCCCTCTCTCTCTCAAGTATCTCCCTCCTACCCCAACTCCCCCTTTCTCTCCCACTCCCTGCATATATCTCTCTCAAGTCATAATTTAAAAAGAATATAATTTATATTTATATTAATATTAAAAATTAATTTTTAATAGAGGGGGTTCGACTGAAAATCTTTAGTATATTCGATCAAACCCCATTTAAATCTATTTTTTATTTTATATTAAATGGGTTCAGTCGAACCCACATTCAACTGAACATTATTTTTTTGTTCGACTGAACCCACTTATTTTCACCCACATCCTCTTAGGCACCAAAATTGCTCAGAATTTTGCACTTCAAAGCTTAATTTGAAAATGAAAATGGAGGAGATCTCAAAAACCCAACCGATATCAGGTTTCCCTCAAAACGAGCTATCCAATGAATATAATTTTAATATGTTTTGATTATATTATCTATTTGTTTTTTAAGTTTGATTAAATATAGGCTTTTCACCGAAAACAAAACTCTATGTTCTGCACATGTGGAAAAATAGAAGATTATCAATTTTATTTTTTTAAATATGATTGCACCAGATATTGGAGTCCTTGATCCAACCAAATAAAAAAAAAAAAATCAATACATACAATAAAATTTATGTATTATACAGTCACGTTATGTCTGAATTGTAATTGATTTGACTTTGAAACTTGATTAAAGAAAAAATATTCAATAAAAAACTATCTAACCAAGTGGAAGTACTAGATATCGGAGTTACAAATCTAAATTCAAAAGAATTGTCATTTTATCTTTCAAGGAAAAAAAGTTATGCCTTATACAGTGTGTGCCACTTTTTAAAAATGTTGTTTTTTGAAAAAAACCAATTTTCGTGGGAGATGGAAAAATAAGTGCAATCTGATTCCAAAAATTTTGAAAAAAATATTTTTAGAATCTACAGACAAAATGTGACAAGACTCTAGTTTCCATCATCTTCAAATTCCTCACGTTTTAACCGCTATAGGTGCTCGAATGTGAAGATTTAGTTAAAAAAAAGAAGTCAGTGTCCAGTTTGGCCAAAAATTGTAAACCACTATTGTGGGATCACCCCCCTGCAAGTGGTGATGAAGCATTTAGGCTGCTTCTTAATGGTCATTGTGTTAACATGATCGTCAATAGCTCAGAGGTGGTTAATAATTCTATAGTCAAAAGAGGCATTGGTATAATTGTCATGGTTGTTTGTCTTTTGACCCAAATTGGAGGGTTTTCCAGAAGCATGGACTTGCAATGGATTCTTGAAAATTGTATGGTCATTATTGGAAGTTTGTTGTTGTCCCTCAACCTCTATGGTACCATTTTCAATTAGGTTTTGAATAATGTTTTTCAACTGATGACATGACGAGGTCTTATGCCATTTCACTACAACAAATCCCTGTGATTAGCTCCTATTTTTGCTTCCACCCATTTTTTTTTATTCAAGGGGTAAACGCTTTTGATCGGAGCTATGAACCAGATACAACCATTCAACAATACCACCCCAACGGGGTTTGAACCTTGGTGGCAAGAAAAAAAATGCCACCTATAAACCATTACACCATGCCAATCCCGACATTTTTTTCTTCCACCCATTGTTTTAATGTTTTTCTATCCATTTTTTAGGAAAAGTTGACTCTATTTTTGGGGATGGCACTATTTCTGGCATTTTTTGTGCCAACACCACCTAGGGAAATTAATATGGACATTTAAAGTATCATCCTCATACCTATTTAAGTTGCACAATAATACACATTCAATTTTGGGCACTCCAAGACTATCCATGATACTTGTATGATTGTTACTCCATTTCTTATATGGACATGAATACCATTAATGAATGCCATTATGTTGTCTTAACGATACTAGACAATAGTATTGTTATTGCTTAGTCATCTTTTAAACTCAACAATGAGTATTATGACTCCAACGTTGATGATAGAATGACCATTAAACAATTGATACTATAATTTTATTCTGTCATCATTTAATCATTATCGCAAATAGGTAGATTAAATTATGAGAGACCACCACTTGCTAAACAACCTTGTTACGATTATCCAACTTACTTAGGAAATTATTCTGTATCCCCCTCCATTTCCAATAATATTTTCTCACATTTCCACTTACTGCATGGCAAGATATTGCCAATGTCAATCACAAGGAAGTAATTTCAATTTAAAGCATAAAAGCACATTTTCTAGATCTAAGCATTGGGTAAATCTGTTACAGAAAATACCAAGTACAATTAATGTCCATATTGTCATCATGTACATTTAGCTAGAAGCCAAAGAATAGATTCCAATTGCAAATAAACAACAATCTATAATTATGAACAAAAACGTATGAAGAATTTCAAATCCATCAATTTTATCAAGGTCTAATGGAATATATCCATGACATTCAACACAAAGTCGGTGCACTAAGAGGAGACATAAATTAGAGTAGAGCAAACTAAAGGTACAATTTGTAATGACTCATTTTAAATATATTATATTACACTAATAGGATTATGTGAGCAAAGAAGTAGCTTCAGAGCAACTAATATCAAAATGAAGACTAGGACTCTAAGAGCAGACAATTATGACAAAATGATATTAATTTTTTTAATGCCTATAACTCCAAGTGAGAAAGAAAAAGAACCTTTAAAGTGGTAGATGGATCCCCTGAAAAAAGTTCTCTATTTTTTGCAAGCAATGCATTGACAAGAGGAAGAATCAATCGAATGACACGAAGAGCATCTACTTCACTTATTTCATAGTTTTTTGAACTAATGTCTTGATCAACTGACTCTCTATACACAAAACAAATCTCAATTTTAAATTCGTTATCATATAGGTAAGGATTGCATTTACACGGTGGGGTAATTGAAATGGATGAATGTTACCTGTGAATAAATGATTTATAGAAGAATATGAATGCAAGATAAAAGAGTGTCAAGTATGATACAATGGTCACAAAATTGACAAAATAAAAAAAATAGAAAGTCAGATGTTAGGAAATAGTCATTTGCATATTTCATTTCAAAGAAGTATCAACAAATTATGTAATATTGATAGGAAAATCATCAGTGAAAATGAAGAAATAACACCAAAAGAGCTAGATCCAAATATAAAAATAGATTTTGAAGTTTCCCTCCATGTGATCAAATCAGCTGGGAACCACGTACATCAAAATCAGTATGTGGTAAGTAGATCACTTTATGGCCAACAAGGCCGAAAAAATACCAAACTTTATTAAAGCAATTACTAGCAGGCTAGAATACCCATATATTAAAGCCATTTTGTTCTCTCCTAGGTAGTTTCGACCTCTAGAACTACAAATAATAGGAAGATCAGAGAATTACTTAATAATCTTGCAACATATCCACAAGTAGTACATTCCTAATCAAAATGCTAACTTTCCATAATAAAACTTGTATTCAAGTACACAACAAAGGGTGAATCATATCAAGATTTGAAGATTATTGTGAATATAACTTAATCTAACTATGGAAAAAAGGAAGTGCACCAATTCTGGTAGGAACATTTCGAGTTCCTTCAATCATATAGGGATTTGGTGGATAACAATTCATCCTAATTCAATAATTAGAGTTGTTGTACAAAAATGTAAGCAATGAAATGGATAGCTTATCAAAAGGACACAACAATTATGCACACAAAAAATTATGAAAATAAAATCATATTAGGATCCATTGAGCAGAATAATTTATATCTAGAGTAACAATTAAGATATAATAGTTCCTCTTCTGCGATATCTCTTCTTGAATTTCTAGGCTAAGAGGAACTATGAGACAACTGTGGGCATTGAATATTGGACTTGTTGAGAAGGTGTCATAAAATTTCAAGCAAATGCAATTGCCTTGTTGAAAGTCGAAATCCTTCACCTTATTTAGCATCCTCAAGACTTGCTTGTGGCAAAATGGGAGCTTTAGACTGGATGAGATTTGTTTGACTAAATGCAAAATGGCAAAGCATAGAGCATAACGGTTACAATAAGGAATTTCCAAGCCCATTTAGTACACAGAATTATAATAATCTTAAAATAAATAAATTCCATGTAGTACCATAGTACATTCTTTCAAAATATTGTAACAATAAAATTTATTTAGATTTGTGGTGTTGTAATAATTTGAATTTTCTATTGTTATAAATAATAGATTATTTCAATTAATATACTAATTAAATTAGTGTAGATATCTTAATCTATCTATAAAATACCAAAAAATGTGTTATTTTATTTACTATAAATAGATGTATTTTATTTCATTTTAGAACTATTCAAAAATTATTTTATTTGTATTTATTTAATGGTTATTTTATTTATTTTAAGAATTATTTAATTATACTTTACAACTATTTAATAATGATAAATTATTTTATTTATATTATTTATTAAATAATTATTTTTATATAATTAATAGAATAAATTTCATAAATAAAATAGTTCTTTTATTAAAAACCTTATAGGATGTAAATAAAATAAAATAATTTTTAAATAGTTTGAAAGTAAAATAGAATAGTTTTACATAAATAGAAGGAATTGTAAATAAAAAAATGTTCTTAATAGATTTTTTTTAGATTTGTTTAAAATAACTATACCAATTTTGTTTTATTTTATGTACTTTATTTTTTTAATAAGATTTTTTTTAATTTTCTTCAAAGTATTTTATTTTACCTTGAAATTATTTAAGAATTTTCATGTTTTACTTATAATTAGCTTCAAAATTAATTTATACATAATATAGATTATAAAATAAATAATTTTGATGTATTTTAAAATTTTAAGAATAGAGTATTTTGAGTAATCTCAATCTTTTGCAACTTTTTTACTACTTTCAAATTTTTTGTAACCTTTTAATGGTAGATGCCTATGATATAATATATTTGGTATTAAACATCTAAATATGATTTAGGTAACATTTATTCACAATGTTTTAAATTCTTGTGTCACATAAAATAATTTATTTATACTATCTTAAATTCTTGTGATAGAGAAAATAGTTTATTCAAAGTAAATTTTAAACTCTTTCATTGATGTTATTCTTCACATTTAGTGAGATATAAACTCATAGAAAAAATATTAATATTAGTAGTCATGTTTATAATTTGTTGTGGAGAACTATTCTATGTACTGACATGATGATCTTATATTATTATTAAATATATTTTAATTATATTTATTAAAAAAATTAAAAAGCATTTTTATAGAAGAGTTTATATTCAATTTGTAAGATAAGTTAGATAAGCATCATAAGATTAATATTTTTGGTATCTTTTTTTTTTTTTTGATACACAAGGTAGTATTTATATTGATTTTATAGAAGTATACATGCATCTGCTAAGTAGGGGTTAAAGGTCCATCCTGGACTCCAAGCCGAACAAAAAAATTCCCAGCTGGGACAAAAATCCATCATTTCAACATTCACAGTCCCATTGCAAGCATCAAAGAACGAACTACTATAAGCATTGATACAAAAAATTTAGGTCGAAGGCCGAGCCTCATCCAGCTTATAACGAAATTAACGTGCCACTGCACTAATACTAAAAGTCCATCCAAATTTTGACAAGCTATAAAATATTAAAACTTGAAAAAATTTCAAACACAAAGGCCGAGCCTCACATGAAACCATTTATTTCTACAAACCTTATGAAATCTTCCATCCACTCTAGCCCCTCCTCCGACACAAGCTTCAACTTTCTCTTCAAGAACTCCACAGCCACGTCTGCTAACTTTCTGTGCCTCGACAGTGCAGGCCCTTTGATGTCTAAGATGAAGGGGAAGACTTTAACAACATCATCTGTTTCCCATAGGAGATCCAAGTGTACAGGACGCGGAATTCCTTTTCCTTTAAAGGCTGCCTTTAATGTCTTCTCAAGACCTCCAAGCAAGTCATCATGAAACAGTCGCACCATCATCTCCTTTGCCTCCGCCTTCGGGGTGTCCAAGTCCAAAAGCACTGCCAGAAACCGAGAGGAGATATAAGCGTTATCTCTGGCAAATTCCTTTCTTTCCAAGTGTTCTTTGCCTAGAACCATTTTTACAGCAACTATTGACACCAGATCATCCTTGAGCAGAATTTGCTTTAACCTCTGATCTATAACTTCCCGAAAGGCTATCTGCCTCTCCATGGCCACCAAGGAGACTGGTGTGTCAACACCAAAACTTTCCAATCCCTCCGCCGAAATATGGATGATGAACTTCGACTTCGTCGTCCTCGCCATTTGTAGAGATTTTAACAGTCGTTCCCTGCACAGAAACAAAAGACAATACCAGATTTTGAAGACCATACTTTAAAAATGACTTCATCAGTTCATTTAATAAACCCATGAGATGTTAAGCCGAGCCTCTGCACATGAGTCTGGATAATGGCGGAGTGAGCATATCATCCTTGCCATGAAAGTATCCTACGGTCTTCGTCCTTCCGCCTACATACAACTATCACTTCGTGTGAAGTGAGTTGCCACTCGGCCCTTCAACTTTCATTTCCAATATTTTCGTGCCCTACGTGTCACGCTAATGACACTTTGAGTTCTGTGCCATACATTCCCCCTGTCATGCACCAAGGTTTCCGCTATTTTCATGAGCGACTAACTTAAAATGATCCCCATCTCCTCCCTTCGGCTATTTGGAAAAGACTTGGGGTGACATGGCATTGCCACTCCACGAACACCGTGTCCATCCCAACCACCACCTCATGTTCGCCCTGTGATGGCTTGACGCGTGACCAATTGAGGGGCAGGGGAAACCCACCCTACCACCCACATATTTTTGGTATCTTTTAGATAGATGTATTTAAGATATATTTATTCATATAATAATATAATTATATTATAATATAATACTTAAATATAATAATATATTTAGCATAATATAATATAATAGATTAACTTGGAACGTTTGAGAAAACAAAATTGTGTGATGGGTCCCTTTTTTCCTTTTTGTATGATATTATGCATGTTATATGCTATTTTGTGTCTTTTTATAGGGAGAATAGTCAGGTCCCATCTTTTTTTGTCAAGTGATATTTGCTCCTATATAGACCATTTGCATGAGATCTCATGCAAGGTTTAAATTCATCCACATAATCTTACCAAATTTCTCCATAACAAATATTTTTATTATATTTTCTTATTTAAACATACATTCAAATTGATGTTCCATTTATTCAACTTTATCAAATAAATCAAAATTATATTGTCAAACTTAGGTATATTTATATCACATGATAAATATTTATTTACAAGTGGTAATTCTTTTTGCTGCATAGATATATATTTTTATTTCACTCACAGTCTTGTGAATGTTTATATATATATATATATATATATATATATATATATATATATATATATATATATATATATATATATATATATATATATATATATATATATATATATATATATTGAAATTGTGATAATGGAGCCGGAAAATAGTTCCACCTAGTGGCCAGTACTTGCCTTTGTAGTATTGTAATTAGAGGTTTGTAGAGTCAAAATAAAATAAATGTAAATTTAATGAAGGTGAATAAAATTAAATATTTGAATATTTATATATAATTTATATTATTATATAATATATTATCTAGCATAATAATTTTATCACTTTTACCATAATTATTTGCTTTTTAATAATCACTTATATATGTAACTATTATATTTGTCAATGTTTGGTTGATATCATATTGGTAAATACAAAATTATTAAAAAGCAAATAATTATGATAAAAGTGATAAAATTATTATACTATAATATATTATATAATAATATAAATTATATAAAAATATTCAAATGTATTCTACATTAATGATTAATTTACAAAATTAAAATTAAAACAACAAGCATTTATACTAGTTTATTTTTATTTTAAATATTTATAAGCAAGAACTTTTGTAAATTGATTGGTTGATTTTAAGTTTTATAGCAAATATAATAAAATAATTTTCACTAGTACTAAAATAAAATAAAATATGACAAATAAATAGACAAAATAATAATTTATTTCCACTTTTCCAATAACATGAATCCAATCAGAGTGAGACTACTCTCCTTAATCTGTTGCCACTTTCTAGATGGCTTCATTTTAGTTTTATTCGCAAGAAAGATTGGAATGGGAACCCAAGTCATGGACTTGTTTGGAATATTTGTACACCCATATGATGGCCAATAATATAAGTTAGGTCAAATTATACATATTTATCACCATGAAACTCGCGTACAGGGACGGGGTGGTCATATCTTAAAACGTAATTATCTTTTCATCTCTGAGCTGTACTTTGTCTTGGTTTCCCTTGGCAAGGGACATTCACTTTATTTCATAGACTTTATCTTTAATGGAATTCAATTCAATTGAAAATTAGGCCACTTATAAAGAGAGGAAGTGTGAACGTATTGAGAGACAGATTTAGGGATTTTAATAGAATAAAAGTTCAAAATTTAATGTTTGTTTAAAATATTGATACATGTTAAATAAAATACATAATTTTCATGTTTAGATGGAAATAAGTTATTGATATGAAGATGACCAATTTCAATATTATTGTTATGTATTACTTCTATTTGAAGTTGGCCTATGAGTTGAATAAGGTAGTGATGTAGTACTACATATCTTAAAATGAGAACTTGGATTTTATATTTAAATATTAGTGTGTTGTTGATTCAAGGTATACTTCAAGTATTAGAGTGACATAGTGAAAGTGTGATGTGTTTGTAATCCATAGGTCTTAGGATCATTTTGGCATCTTTAAATTTAGAAAATATGATATTGTTTAAATATCCTTTATGGACAACTTAATTTTTGGGTTTCGTACATCGTTATCAATTTGAAGGTAACCTTGGTAATTCCCTCACATAAATTGAACGATTTGATGGTTGATGAAGCTCTAGAAGTATCGATTTATACATCATACAATCTCAAATAAACTTGAGAATATATTTAGCAATATAAAATATATCTTCTTAGCTACCATCCTATTATACAAGGAATTTGTCTTCCTATTAAGATAGTGTCATGTAAACTTATTTTTGTCTAACTTTATGTTTATTTTGACAAAATACTTTTATCATGTTTGATATGTCTATTTTAAATTACATTGTGGGCTCATAACCCATAGGCCCTTGGATTCACATCTTAAACTTAGAAAATTGATAGTATGCATTAGAATGCGTTTGGCGAGAATAACATAACATTATTATAAGATATGAAACCAAATAAGTACTCTTAGCCTTAGACATGGGGACGTGCCAAATTTTTACAAGGGGAGAAACCACCTATAATATTTTAAAAAAATACTCATTTCTCTTTCATGATGTGAACATGGTTATGTATAGTTATGTTATATATGTAGATTAGATTGACCAAATATATTAAAATTTCCATTTGATGATGTTCATTTGAAGAGTTTATAGTTGCAACAATATTAAAATATGTAGTGATGAACTTGACTTGTCTTCAAAAGTTGGAACTCAATTATAGAGATCTCATGCTTAATCGCATTTTAGCTAATGGTGTAATAAGAAAATTGACAAATATTGGACTATCTTTGTGAATAAAAATAGGAAGCCCAACAAAAGGATTCTATAGGGTTTCTTGGGACCACTACTATAGAGCTTTCTTGCGATGAACCTCCTTACATGAAAAAAAAATAATGGAAAAAATTATTGAATAATTTTGTTGCTTTCTTGTAAACCAACAATGTTTGTAGCCATCATTTGGAGGTCCCCAATGACCTTGCTAAGTATCATATCATAGGATAGGAGTCTATGCAAATCATCATTGTTCTAGTAAAATCATCATTTAAATTAAACCAATCTTTTCTCTTGTGTTAACATGAAGGAAATATCAAACCTATTGTTTCTCCATGAAAGTAGTCAATGCATGATAATAGTTTACTATCATTGTTAAGGTGCCTAGAAAGATTACCATGTTGTATTTTATTGTACCTTGCTATTGGAATTGATCAACCCAATAACCTCGTGCATATGTTGAAAGATATGAACTCTTTTTAAGGGAACATTTTACTTGTTTTTCATTCAATTATACTTGACATATAGGAAAAGAGGATACTCATGTAGTCTAGAATGCATGATTATCATCTTAGAATATATTTTGAGTATATCAATTATATAGTTCAAGGATGAGTGACTACATAGTATGGGATATGTATGTCATTTCACTAGGTATATGTTGTGTCAAAACATGATAATGATTTTGTAAATATAATGTTGAAGTTACATGCAAGTGATTAAAATATCTATATTAAAGAAATTTGGTTACATGAGAGAAAATTGATAAGGCTGAAATATATGTGAGTAAACACATGAAATTTACCATTAGTTTCTTTGATTGTAAATTCATAATATGTATGCATGTATAGCTCTTTTCATTAGAAAGAAAGTGATTACTTGCTAACTTTAAATACAATTGAAAAAAGGGAGATATCTATGAATTAAGAGAAGAAAAGGATATAGATGAAGTAAATATATATAAAAATATTATGAAGAATAGTTATATTCAATATCAATTTCTTCAATTATTGATTATGTGTTTTTCGAGTTGTGATGTAGATGCATCTCATGTGCTACTGAGGATAGTAGCTAATTTACAAGGGGAGAATTGATATGTGACTTTTTACCCAAGAGAAAAGAAAGTTATGAAATAACCTTTTAAAATTAAAGGGAGAATAAAAGATATTATGATCCTTTGATTAAAAGATATATTAATAAAACATATGTGGAAGAAAATCTCTTAAGAAGGTGGAAGCATAATTATTTATTTAAATAATTATTAAATTTAGCCTTTGTGAAAGGGTGTGATGGTTTGGAAACCACGTATTAAGGCTTATATAAGCATTCATGTTAGAATTGGAAAGAATGGACAGAGATCGAGGAAATTAATAAGGCACTACACATTGTGGGAATATGATTCCAGGTTAGCAGGTTGTGAGCAAGGTAGAGAAGGGGCACATCTATAGTGTGTGTCCAACTACAATAGGCTGCACTCAGGACGGTCTTGGCTAGGGCATGGTTTGCCACGAGTGTTGAGAATTGTTCCCGAGGAACCAACACATCGTGAAGAGTGGCAAAGTATGCTTTTTGCCTTTGGTTGCTCACAGACGAAAGAGGCTGAACCAAGATCTATCCCAGAAATTGTTGGGACTTTGCTACACATTTCAAAAGATAAGTATTAAAGCTTGATAAATTATTTGAGCAATAAAGTGTTTGAATCCTTTAAGTTTATTGAATTAATTATTTATTTATGGCACATGGTTAAATAGATTTTAATGCACAATTGTTGATCAATTTATTTTATTCAACTTAATTTCAAAGTCTTTACTTGAGTTTTAAATATTATATTAAAATTTGTGCATAAAAGTTTTGGAATTAATCTATGGAATCAATTTAAATCATTGCATTTTAAATTTGGGAACTAGTTTCATTTTAGTATCTGCTTCCAACATTTGAAAAATAAAACAAAAAATTATTCAATCACAAAAACTGCAATAGTGATGCACGCCATGGCTTATAATGTATGAGATAATGAACAAAATTTTGGGTACTTATTAAACTATATATTTATGACTATCATGCTTACTATTTTCCCCATCCATGGCTTGTTCGAAAGCACTTGTTTTTAGGCTTTTATCCATATCAACAAGGTGGTGAACCATTTCATAAAATGCTCTTATAGACATGTATGATAACTGTGGTAGCATAAAGAAGACAATGAACTATTTGAAAAAATGCCTCAAAGAAATGGGGTCTCATGGTGATGGAATGCCATTACAAACAAATGAGTCATGGCATTCCATCACCATGAGAGCACATTTCTTTGAGGAATTTTTTCAAATGTTTAGTTCATTGCCTTCTCTATGTTATTATGCTGGAATGGGGTGGATGGTATAGTGTGGTCTTGGTTATGAGATGGAGGGTGATCATGACATGAAGACAGAGAGGTGGGGAAATGAACAAGTGGAATAAAAGGTGGAAGGTTCCATAAATTGGTAAATTGAGGATGAGGATGAGGACCTTGAAAAGAATTTGGAGGGGAATTTTGGCTAAAGGGTTGGTTTCTATTCTTCGAGCAGTGAGCTGTTTGAAAAAATGCCTCAAAGAAATATGGTCTCATGGTGATGGAATGGAATTCCATCACCATGAGACCACATTTATTCAAGGCATTTTTTCAAACTACTCACTTCCTTGACTATGATATTGCTTGTACTATTATGCTTTGATAGATTTCTTGCAAGCATACATAGCTTGTTGGAAAACACCTATTTTAGGCTTTTAGCCATAGCAGCAAGGAAGTGAGTAGTTCGATAAAATGCTTTGGTAGATGCAAAATGTGGTAGCATAGAAAAGGCTATGAGCTGTTTGAAAAAATGCCTCAAAGAAATGTGGTCTCATGGTGATCGAATGGAATTCCATCACCATGAGACCGCATTTCTTTGAGGCATTTTTTCAAACTACTCACTGCCTTGTCTATGCTATTGCTTACTATTATGTTTTGATAGATTTTTTTCAAGCATCAATAGTTTGTTAGAAAGCACCTTTTTTAGACTTTTAGCCATAGCAACAAGGAATTTCAAGTAGTTTAATAAAATGCTTTGGTAGAAATGTATAGAAAATGTGGTAGCATAGAAAAGGTGATGAGATGTTTGAAAAAATACCTCAAAGAAATGTGGTCTCATAGTGATGGAATGGAATTCCATTGCCATGAGACCACATTGCTTCGACGAATTTTTTCAAACTACTCAGTGCCTTTTCTATGTTATTTCTTACTATTATGCTTTGATAGAATTTTTCCAAGCATCCATGGTTTGTTGGAAAGCACCTAATTTAGTCTTTTAGCCATAGTAGCAAGGAAGTGAGTAGATTGATTAAATGCTTTGGTAGACGTGTATGGAAAAAGTGGTAGCATAGAAAAGGTGGTGAGCTATTTGAAAAAAATCCTCAAGGAAATGTGTTCTCATGGTGATGGAATGGCATTCCATCATCATGAGACCATGTTTCTTTGAGGAATTTTTTCAAACTACTCACTGCCTTGTGTATGCTATTACTTACTATTATGCTTTGATAGATTTTTTCCGAGCATCCATAGTTTGTTGGAAAGCACCTTTTTTATGCTTTTAGCCATAGCAGCAAGGAAATGAATTGTTTGATAAAATGCTTTGGTAGAAATATATGGAAAATGTGCTATGTGAAGTAATTGCATCACTGCTTATGCTTACTTTCTAAACAAATATGTTGTACTTAAAATTTTGTCATCTATTAGTTCATCTAGTTATTAGTTATGGAATGTGAAGTAATGCTTTGAGTTTGAAAGATTTGTAATGCAATGTAATCAATGACATGGATATAAACTATACAAATCTATTAAGTACAATTCATTAGTTAAACTCTTTATTCTATTACCTACGTGTAGGTTTGTCTAACTCCACTAGCACTGGGAGGTGTTCCCACGAAACCTCCAATATTAACCTATTCAACATCCAAAATCAGATATTAGAATACCATTCACATAACAATGCTATTAACATGTAATAAATTTATAATTCTTTACTAGTTACATACCTCAACGATAGATACAGTGGAGTAATATAAGCAAGTGTAGGGCCGATGTATCCAGTATCAACACTGTGACCCTAAAATTTTATTACAATCATAAAACTAAATTAGTTAATCTTGAATTTCAAAAATGAAATTTAATAAATTAAATTCAATGAACATGCTAACATTTACCTAAGTATCGATGCCATAAGCCTCATTCAAAATGTTAGATTCCCTCGCCATCTTCATAGCTGTATATGTATCTTGCGTAATAGCCTCCTGAGTGTCGATGGGATCATATGTACAAGTCACTCCACAAACTTGACATAAATGGGGTGGAATCCTACCACCCAAAGACTCCCCTTGATCGCGTTGTACTATAGGACTAGCATGTTGGATGACACTGTGGATCAAAGAGATGGTAGCCTACAAAGTGTCTACCTCGACACTCTCCTTCACAATGGAATGGATAACAACAAGCTCATGGTCCGACCTAGTGATAGCTTGTCTTGCTTGTTGCCTAGGATCCTGTCGTGCACTAGGTCTATCTTGGGTTGACCCCCCACCTCTCCCCTGGAAGTCCCTCATATCAAAACAATTGGGGATTTTTTTCAGGATGAACTCACACTAGAGTTTCCTCAAGAAATATTGTGGGACTTCACAATTTTTGCATGGTGGGTAGTCAAATATCATGTATCACCTATCCTAAAATAGTTCTAATCTCTTAGTGGTGGCACCAATGGATAGGAAACCTCTTCGCATTAAGGTCAAGAGTTTTATTTGTGCGTGGGTTAATGAATAATGAGCACAAATGTAATTTTATATTTTTTTAATCTCTTACTTCTTTATATGTTAATTTATTTCCATAAAAATTCCTAGTCGCCTGCCTCCTATCTTGCCAACCACTTAATTGTTTGTTGATTGCATCTACATGTTTAAACAAATGAATATAAAAACAACCTAAAACTAACAAATTCACAACAAAAAGAAAATAATCCTTACTTACTTGACCACCTTGTCGATGTGGCGACATCCTGGCAATGAAATTGCAACAAATTGATGATGAAAATGCTAAAAAATCTCCTTCCAAAACACGAGCACACAAGAAAAAGGGTTTTCAGCGGCGGGCAGCAAAAACAACAGTCACAGTAAAAATGAATTTGATTTGCTTTTTCTTTTTGTTTTAGGGTGAAGCCACAATAGTGGTTTACAATTGAAGTGAGGAAAGAAAACTCACAAAAAATGAATGCATGGCAAAAAACTTGATTTTAGGGGTTTGTACGAACCTATTGGTCCGACCGAACCCATTAGGGGTTCGCTAGAACTTGGGTTTGGGCGAACCCTTTTAATTATTTTCCACCAAAAAAGCAAACAAAACCCCTTATAGAAGGGGGGTTCGAATGAACCAGGGTTTGCTTGAACCCCTAGGGGTTCATTTGAACTCCCCTTATTCCTCATCCCCCCTGCGAGACAGAAAAAAACCTAGATTTTGGCACTTTGGAGCTCGGGTTGAGGATGAAAATGGAGGAATCTTCACAAACCCAGCTGAAATTAGGTAGTCCTCAAAACAAGCTATCCAACGAATATAATTTTAATATGTTTTGGTTTTATTATGTATTTGTTTTTTTAGTTTTATTAAACATAGGTTTTTCATCAAAAATGAAGGTCTCTATTTTGCACATGTGGAAAAATAGTAGATTATCAATTTTTTTTTTGAAAAATATGAGTGCACCAGATATTGAAGTCCTTGATCCAACAAAAAAAAAATAATTTCAATATATACAAAAAAATTTATGCGTTATACGGTAGCGTTATGTCTGAATTGTAATTAGTTTGACTTTGAAACTTGACTAAAGAAAAAATATTGAATAAAAAAATGTCTAACCAAGTGGAAGCACTAGATATCGGAGTTACAAATCTAAATATGAAAGAATTAGAATTTTATCCTTCATGGAGAAAAATTTATGCGTTATACGGTGTGCGTCACTTTTTAAAAATGTTATTTTTTGAAAAAAACTAGTTTTCGTGGGAGATGGAAAAAGAAGTGCAATCTAATTCCAAAAATTTTGAAAAAAATATTTTTAGAATCTACAGATAAAATGTGACAAGACTTTAGTTTGCATCATCTTCAAATTCTTCATGGTTTAGCCACTATAGGTGCTCGAATGGGAAGATTTTGTTAAAAATAATAATTTCAGTGTCCAGTTTTGCTAAAAATTATAAACCACTATTGTGGGATCACTCTTTAATAACCTATAATGCATTGGAATTATAACACGAGCACATTATAGGCTCGATGTACCTGAGCCTTAGGCTCGTTCCCACCAAGCCATAACGCGAGGGCGTTATAACACACTCACATTATAACACGCTTGCATTATAGCCTATCAAAAGTTTTTTAAATTTTGGCCACAATTTGGCCCCCCAACATTTTGTACCCACCCTCAATCTTTCTTTTACTCAATGGAAACCCTTGGATAAAGCCCATAATGATCACCTACCACTTGTACTTAGGTATGTCATGAGGATAGAGAAGCCCTGCTAGATGCACATGTTCAGCCTTGACTCACTAATATTCCAAGCATCTTGCTACATAGTCGACTACATCCTTCCTAAGCATAAGCCAGAAATACAAAGATTTCAATTTTGCAATCATCTTAACAACTTTGGGGTGTCCTGAATATGGTGCATTGTGGATTTCCTCCAAGACCAATTTTCTAAGTTCTTCAAAATTTGGAATATACATCCTCCTTTGGTATCTTAGGATTCCATCTAGTTCAATTTCATACCCATCAAATTGATGATCTGAAGTGTTTACCTAAAGATCTTGTTTCACCTTTTCATAATGCTCATCCCCTATCAAGTGGTGCATCACTTGCTACTTTAGATTTGACCTTGTCAAGGTCATAGCTACCAGACATCTTCTTCTACTAAGAAATCAACTACTCTATTCTCTTTTCCTTTAATGTGCTCAATTCCAAAGTCATACTCACTAAGGAACTCCAACCATCTTCTCTAATGTGCATTGAGATTTGGTTGGGTTAAAATATATCTCAGTACTAGGGTAAGTGCACCAAGATGGTTCCCAAAAAGGGGGCTTAAGTGGCCACTTTTTTTCTGAAATCAGGAAATACTAACCTTGGACATGAAATTGAGGATAGTTACACTCAAAATTTTGAGATGGAACAAAAACAAGGATCGAAGTGCTCCGAGTCTACTTTCTAAACTACTAATTTATTTTGAAAATGGTTGAGATTAAGGGGTTCAAAGAGGGACATACACAAATTGCTATTGTTTTTTTCAGAAAAACATAACATAGCAACTCTTGTACGACCCTAGCACGGTGAACCTTTTTGTAGTATTTTTAAAATGCTATAGTCAAAAGTTAGCTAATAGTATCTAGTTGATGTATGATTTTTCGATAATTTTTTTAATGAATATTTGATTTTTTTACTAATTTTCTAAGTGGGCACTTCCTGAAAAGCAGAATTTTGGCTGTGCTCCCCTAATTTTTTTTGAAGATAATTGATTTTTATTTTTATTTTTTATTTTAAAAATGTAGAATAGAGTCTAGTTTCTAAAAATGTAATTTATTTGAAATTTCGATGAACGGTTAATTTATAATGAAAAAAAAACCAAACACCATTTTTTAGTGAAAAAGAGACATACAAACAAAAGAAATTATGGATGAAAGTCTTAACATTGTTAAAAAGTGAAAAAAATTACATCGTTGGATAGCTAAGAGAGAACCTAACATTACCCATGTGTTTGCTTTTGTAGATATTGCACCAAATGCAATCCTGATGGTGAGCACGAACCCGATTATGTGAAAAAATTATAGAATTTGCAAAAACGTCTCTGTTAATTGGGAATGCCCTCCAAGCCTTTGGGTTGGTATTCCAAGGCAACTACTAATGCTAAGGCTCGGGGATTCCCAAAGCAAAATATAATGTGCTCGCATTATAATGCGCTCTTGTTATAACATGCTCTCGTTATAACACGAGAGCGTTATTTCCTAGTTTTGATCTCGTTATGTTTCATCGATATGCATCCTTTTGCCTCTTGCATGTCATTGTAGCATTCTGTTTGTTATGCCGAAACCAAAGAAAATCGTCCTGTCCCAATGTGTTTCGCTGTGACCTCATGGAGTCGGGGAAACATCATGTACATAATGCTTCATTATACCGAGTCACCCCGAACGCCATCTCCCTGTCACTGAGACATAAGAAATTTTCTTACTGAAACGTGCTTCCTTGCTTCATCTGTTTCGCTATAACGTTGAGATATCAGAGAGACATCTCATAGATTAGACTTTGCTTTACCAAAAATCTTCATTCATCATGAGTTGCTGTGACAAATTGGTTCTCTCGCCGAAGTATTCTTTTATCTTATGTGGGTCGCCGTAACATACCGACATCGAGGAGACCTCATACAGAGTGCACTTTGTTTTACCGAAGACTTTATCCATCTTGTGTGTCGCTGAGACAATCCAATTTTCATCCCGACAAAGTCCTCATTGTGTTATCGGTGAGACTGAAGGTCACTCGCTGAGACATTACTTCAAAAGCCTCAACTCTTACCGATATGCATCCTCCTGCCACTGGTCGGTGTGACAATGTATATTCGCTATGACCTCACACCGGAAGCAATATGTTTGGCCAAAGAAACCATCCATGTGTTGTTAGGTAAGACTCTCCTCGAGAACATGCTGACGAAAACCCCATGTAGACAAGACATAACAACCTTGCCAAGATCACATTACGATATCGCCAAGCTCTTGCCGATGAACCTCCACATGCATTAGTCGGGGAGACAATTGAAAATCGATGAGACACTATCTCGACGACCAAACTCCTGCCAATAGGTTCCTCCTCGGTTGCTGAAACCATGTGAAAGTCATGCCGATAGAAACCTATAGGTGAATGCCGATCGCTGTAACAATGAACAAGTCTTTCCGATCACCTGCAACAAACATATGTTAACACACAGGCAACATGGGTCGGGGAGACCTAGATAGACCTATGTCGATATGGACCACAACATGAAAAATGCATGACTCAATGGATTCTATGGGGTCACACGACCAAAATATGGGTAAAAATATCATAAAATGAGGAAAATG
>VDFB02206766.1:0-18356 GCA_007258455.2 Sequoia sempervirens | reverse complement strand
AGAATGACCCACGGCCAAGACAGACAAGTAGCATGATCACAAGACTAAACCACAAGGTCAACCAAAACATAGCATACAACAATCTCAATGACCACTTTCAAGGTGATTTCTTACAAAGGCATACAAAGGGGAAAGCAAGGGATACTATAACGCCAACATTCATATACTCCTAGGTGAAGGGTACGTAAATACTTGGGTTCCCACAAAAACTCACATCAAGGATTGGATTATAAACTCGTCAAGATAGAAAATAATTCAATGGAGAATACAATCCATCAGGAGAATGTAAAAAAATTAAACTTTAATCTCCCAATCTCAATTTCCATGTACGAAACTTAAAAGCATATTTGCTACTCCACTTGTTTATACATTGCTATTTAATTTGGCAAATAAACTAACTCAAAAGAACATGAAAGGAATATTCATTTGACAATAATCTAACTTCAATGTTCACTTCTTAATTATAAAGCTCAAGAAAATAAAATCGCACCTAATAAATTATAGATTATTAAAGATTCAAGAATCACAAATTTTATTTTATTTACACAACTATATTGAAATTATTTAATTAAGTAAAGAGCTATGAAAACCTACAGTATGCAATCCGTCAGATTTCTCTTATTTTTATGATTCCTAGCATATGCATTGGCTTATCTCAAACAAAATCCACCCTACAAAGATAATGTTAACCTTACAAAAAGATAACTCTTTATCACTAGCACCTCTATTATAAATGTTGGTTCATAACATCAATGAAGTACTAGAAATATCAAGGATCAGATCATTTGGGGCAATAAGCCTTAGTTCTCGAGTGAAACTTGTCTGACGCTACTTAATGTCACTCAGAGTTCCCTAGCACATATATCAAGCATGATTTAGGGAGAATGAATAACAAATCTGATCAACCTAAGTTACCTAATCAAGGTTTAATTATAACATTAAACTCAAAATATGGATTCAAATATTCCCTTAAATTTAATATAACATTTAATTAAAATAAATAAAATTCTCTTTAATAACCTTACCAAACGTAAATAATCATGGGAGAATTAAAATTTACCCTCTATTCCAAGACATTGCCACAAATATTGATTTTATTTGCATAGGGTAAGTGTTCATTCACAAGGTCCTAAACATCAGCTATGCTATCTTTAAGTCTTGATCAACTAAAGATAGTGATCTACAATTAGCACTATGGACAAACAGTATTAACTACCATATTAAGGGTGTTTACCAAATACTCCATTTAATCACGTATTATACACCTTTGATCACTATGATTGGAACAATATAACAAAACAACCTTCTAAAAGTTATTGAACTTGTAAATCTACCAAAATGATAACAATTAATCACAAAAAAAGATTAACCAATTAACAAAGATATCCACCAATATTGTTTAGAATGATAACAATATAAGTCATGACAAGTCTCTCTCAATACTAATAAATTTTCCTAGAATGATGAATAAGGTAACCCTAATGATAACCCATATCATGAAAACAACTTAATAAAGACACAGCCTTAATCTATGCTATCAAATTAATATCAACTCAATTGTATGACCAACACTATATAATAAAATTTTTGTTAAGTAAATTATATCATATTGAGAAGACAATTGACTAACATTTATATATTTTTTTTAACAATAACATGTAAACTCTATTATTGACTACTCATTGTTGCTTGCAATACTTTTAATTGCCACCATAGTGTCATTAATAATATTATTGTAAGAACACTTCCTTAATGCCAACAACTGATTTAACCTTATTTGTTATTCATTTTAATATTACAACTCCAAATCAATATTACCCTTAATAATAAGATCGCTATTTTATAAATATATATATATATTAAATTTAATTTTTACATATATTTATTATTATTATTATTTTTTATTTATTTGATTATTCATCTTTATTACATGTATAACAAGAAGGAATTTAAGAAAAGATTCATGACAGTCACTGTATAAAGGAGATAGCAATGGACAGAATGATGCAGGAGTAATTGTGATTTTCGCAAGAAGAAATGGTTACAGTAGATAGTGACAAGTTGAAGGAACAAATAGATATAGACTTTGGCAAGTTGAAAGAAGTGATATAGGGGAGGATGCAGGAACTCAAACACACTATTTTAGAAGCTGCAAGAAGCAACCACAAATTCTTGTGCTAGGCCTTGTCATAGACCTCCTTGGTGAAATTGTTGTTCCACCTTAACCTATAGGAACTTTACCTTGTCTAAGTTCCCCTGGTTCTCCTGCCAACCTCACTATCTTGACAAATTTTGAATAACCCAACCAATCCTTGGTTCAACACTTCATTCTCCTTTGGCCCTTAATCTGCCCTAAAGACCAAATAAACTCAACCTTTTTCTAGGTTCTTGCAGGGGTTAGAAAAGGTCACAAAGACTTCAAAATGACTTGTCTAGGGTTCTTAAACAACCACAAGTTTCTATCTTGCCATCGCTTTCACAAGATGCTTTCCTAGGGTTTGAATGGCTAGTAGCCATTGAGCCTCTGAACAAAAGTAAATTGCTTTTCCCTCCTAAACCCACCAAAGGACTTAGGTTCTTGACTTAGGTAATGTGTTTCCCCTATCTACACCTTCAAGATTTCAAGGGTTTTAGTCTTGCTCAGGCCGTGTGCTGTCCAAACACCAAATTGGTCAAGCAGCTAGGGTTCTAAACTGCTCAGAAACAGTTTTAGGACTGGTGAAAAGTTCTCCTCCTAAACGGATTGCTGGGCTCTCTTCCTTATCACCATACGTGGCCAAGACCTTCCCCTAAATTCTCCAAAAATAATTTTTTGAAAACCTTTTCTCCCCTGCAAGTTTTTAACGCTGTTCTGCAACCTTTCCTAGCAGGGCTCTTCACTGGCTCGCCTAGGGCAAGGCGTTTCTTCCAGCTCTTGCAACCAAAGAAAACCTAACACCTACCATATGTACAACTACCATATTTACAAGCACGGAGCCTAGGCACATTTCCCAAAATTCCATACAATTTGTACGATGGGAAGGCACCCTAGGACTCCATTATTAAAAATAGCTTGCTACAGGACTGAAAATGACAGAAAACAAAGTATTTACAAATAAAAGAAGGAAAAAAAGGTATAAAAAGACAGAAAGATGGCACTTCAAGCTTATACAATGTAAATACTACATAATACAAACAAGAAGATAGCAGAGCTATGCCATTAAAGTTCAGTTTTTAACACAAAAATGCAGAAAAACTGTCTTTGTACATTTTTTTTTCAATTTTCAAAAGATGTCACTCAACATAAAAAGTCTAACCTATTTCCAAAGTCGAGGCATGCCTTAAATAGGCTTCCAAAGTAATTTAGATGCTTGGGTCGGGCTTCAAAATGACCTAAAAACAACTTTTGTAAAACCCGCTGTGTTTTCAGACACCTTGCCAACACTAGACAACTTAACAAAATGATGTTGTAAAGTCATTTAGCACTTGTCACCTTCTTTCCCAAAGTTCAAAAACACCCTAAGCACCTAAAATAATGGTTAACATGACCTTATGATAGCACCACAAAATTTAAGAACTCAAAAACAAAATAGTCCTTTCCCAGGTGCTCTTGCACCATTCTCCCCCTCTCAGCACAAAAAACTAAGGAACTTTAGGAGAGATCAGAGACATATCAATTCTTTGCTTCTTAAAATCTGCTTCTTCTACCCAGGTAGCTTCAGATTCATGCTTATCCTTCCATTTGACAAGATGTTCCATGTACACCTTGTGCCTTGTCTTTTTCACTCTTGACTCCAAGATCTTCTCTGCTTGTAGCTTGTCTTGATGAGGGAAGGGTACATTTCTGATGTCCTTGAGAACTTCTTGACTGTTCTGATCCACATCCTTGATTGATCCCTTGTACTTGATCAAATCTGCAACATTGAAAACTTGAGAGATGCCCAAGTCTAATGGTAATTCCACCTTGTATGCATTCTTACCATATTTGGCCAATACCTTGCATGGTCCCACTCTCTTCATCTGTAACTTGGTTGCCATTCCCTTCTGCAATCTGGATTTGTTGAGGTGGACCATAACATAGTCCCCAACTGCAAATTGTACATCCTTCCTTGACAAATCAACATTCTCCTTCAACTTTTGGGTTGTTGTTGTGACTGTGTTCTTGACCTGCTCATGAATCTCTTTCATGGTCTGAGTGAAGTCTTCAGCATGTCCACTCCTATGCTCCATAGATTCAAGGTCTCTAAGTTCACAAATACCTCTTGGGTGCATCCCATACACAACCTCAAAAGGACTTTTTCCTGTAGTTCTATTGACACTATCATTATAAGCATATTCAGCTTGAGAAATCACCATATCCCAGGTCTGTCCATATTCCTTGGTTAGACACCTTAAAAGATTACCTAGCACTCTGTTAACCACCTCTGTTTGACCATTGGTCTGAGGATGGTAAGCTGATCCAAATGACAAATTTGTTCCCAATCTGCTCCATAGAGTTTTCCAAAAATGACTCATGAACTTCACATCCCTGTCTGATACAATGCTCAATGGCAATCCATGGATTCTTACAACTTCCCTGAAGAAAAGATGGGCTATGTAACTTGCATCATGTGTAGTATTGCATGGAATAAAATGACTCATCTTACTAAATCTATCTACCACAACATAAATACTGTCAAAACCAGTCTTGGTCTTAGGAAGACCTACCACAAAATCCATGCTCACACACTCCCATGGTCTGTTAGGAATGGGCAGGGGTTGATATAAACTAGCATTGCTAGCTCCTCCCTTAGCTTTCATGCAAATAACACATTGTTCCACATATTTTCTGACATCTCTTGCTAACTTAGGCCAGTAATAGAACCTTTGAACTAGCTCTAAAGTTTTATTAATAGCAAAATGCCCACTAAGACTGCCATTATGCTTTTCTTGAATCAGATTTTCTCTCATTGACCCTCTTGGCACACATAATTGATTACCCTTAAATAACAGTCCATTTTGTAGTGTATACTCAGCATATTGGCTATGAAAGTGATTTTCAAAATTAGAACATACCTTGTAGGCTTCTGAGAAGTCTTCATCTTCACCATAGAGATCTTTGAAACTCTCTAATCCAATGCTCTTTAGCTGTATTTCCTAAACTGTCAGCAACCTTCTACTTAATGCATCTTCCACCTTGTTCATTTGCCCTTTCTTGTGCTTGATAGTAAAAGTAAAGGCTTGGATGTATTCCATCATTTCAAATATCTATTACTTAGCTTCTCTTGGGTGTTGATGTAACTAAGTGCCTGGTTATCAGTAAAAGCCACAAACTCTTTGGGTAACAAATAATGCCTCCACTTCCTAAGGGACTGCACTAAAGCATATAATTCTAGATCATAGGTAGAGTACTTTTTCTTGGATTCATTGAGATTTTCACTAAAGAAGGCTATAGGCCTACCTTCTTGACTAAGTACTCCTCCTACAACTACTCCACTTGCATCACACTCAACTGTGAACAACCTGTCAAAACTAGGCAATAATAGAATTGGTTGAGTTGCCACTTTTTGTTTCAGTTTTTCAAACCCTTTCTCCGTTATAGTCCTTAAACTTTGTTTTGGACCGCAGCACTGATGAGTATCTAGGACTGGTGCACATATACTTTGGGAATTCCTTATGAATTTCTATAGAATTGAAGCAAAGCTATAGAAAGCTCCTTATCTTTGTTGTTGTTGTGGTTGGTGTGGGCCGGTTTAGGATGGCTTCCACCTTGCTTGGATAAAATAACAACGTTGCTGGAAAATACAAAACCAAATTTTTAGAGTTCTATTTGAAGAACTCATACCGAGATTAGTTGCCAGCATAACAAGCACCGAAAACCTTTTAAGAACCATCTCCACATGCGCCCGGATGTTCTTATAATCTTCTTTGAAATCGATTATGTCATCTAAGAGTATACTACCCACCAAAGATTTTTTTGTGAAATCCGCCAAAGCACTTCATTCATTGAAGTCTCACTTGAGACATTACTGGGGGCATTTGAGGCCAAATGGCATCACTTTCCACTCCTTATAGCCATCATTTGTCTTAAAAGATATCTTCCACTCATCTCCATCCTTAATCCTGATCTGATGGTAGCCACTCTTGAGGTCCAACTTGGTGTAATATTGTGCTCCTCCAAGGCAATCCATTAAGTCTTCTATTCTAGGAATAGGGAACCTATACCTAATTGTGATTCTATTTATTGCTCTAGAATCAGTACAAAGTCTCCACTTACCTCCTTTCTTTGTTGCTAATACCACTGGTACTGCACAAGGGTTGATGCTCTTTTGAATCAATCCTTGATCCAATAATTCTTGCACTTGCCTAGCCACCTCTAAGTTCTGCTCTGGTGTAAGCTTGTATGCTGCTTTTATGCAATGAAGCTCTAGGTATGAGATCCAAAGATTTGATGGCTTATGGCTCTCCTTGGAGGGAGTAAAGTTGCGGAGTGTACCATCCGACTATGCTTTTATTGCTTATCAACCCAACTTTTTGTTCCGCCGGTAAGACTATCTTTTTTAGCTTTTTCTTCCTCTTTGGACTACATCATGATCGCATATCCTTCATTTCCTTGGTGTAGGTCCTTAAGGAACTCCTTACCACTGCTCAACATGATGTTAGGTACCTTTGACTATCCTTCATCTTCCTCTGTCAATGAGTGCAGTTTGAAGGTTCTTCCATCCTTCTTGAATGAGATGGTGTTCTCTTTCCCATCATAAATGGCACTTCTATCATATTGCCATGGTCTGCCCAGTAGTAGATGACATGCATCCATGGGTAATACATCACAAACCAACTTATCTTTATATCCTCCAATTGAAAATTCCACTGTTACTTGCTCATTAGCAAAACACTCGCCCTTTGGACTTCAGCCATGTGACCTTAGGGGTGTGGTGGCTTCTCAATTCGGCAGATTCTTTTGCCTCCTCTGAGATTATATTATCTGTTGAACTGAATCACAATGGTGCATACTTTCCCAAATTATTTTGCACCTTACTCTAAAAGGCTCTTCTTTGTACAGGTTCACTTTGTTGGTTAATAAAGTGATCAACACTCTGGTAACATCCCGGATTTTCTCCTACCGCCAAATTCTATGTGGTGATTTAGGATGCTTTTAGGATTTCCGTAAGAATTGTCCCTCTTATACATAAGAGCCCACTCTCTTTTCATTGCTAGAAGATGATGCTTTCTCCGGACATCTATAAGCAGGGTGACCTAGTTGGTTACAATGATAACACTTCATGTTTGCAAAATAAGAGTTGCTCCTACCTACTCCTCTTCCTCTGTTTGAACCTCCTTAAGGTCCTCTTCCTTTGTTAAATCCTCCTCTTGAGGATGCTTCACCTCCATGCTCGGTGAGTTTTGATTCTCCTTGGTTTCTTTGGTCACTACCTCTTCCTTGGTAGCCACCACGCTGTCCTCTTTGATCTCTGCCTTTGCCTCTGCCCTTAGAAGACTGATCATGCTTCCTCTTGTTCCTTTCTTCAATCTTGATAGCCAACTAATAGCATTGGTGTACTGTTTTAGGACTCAAAAGAGCCATCTCTTCTTGGATGTTCCATTTTAAGCCATTAAGATACATAGCCACTTTTAGGCTCTCATCCTCTGTTACATTAGATCTCAAGCAAAGATTTTGGAACTCTTCAGTATAAGTGTTTACATCTTGGTCTTTCTGCCTTAGACTTTGCCTCTTCTTGTGCAACTGAATCTCATAGTCATCTGGCATGTAGGCTTCCTTTACCTTAGCAACCATTCCTTTCCAAGTTGATATGGGTTGTTTGCCTTCTTTCTCCCTTTTAGTCTGAATAAACTTCCACCATGTCAAGGCTGATCCTCTCAATCTTGACTTAGCAACCTTCACCTTCTAAGCTTCAGTAACTCCATCACACTCAAAATGATTCTCCATGCCTTCTATCCAATCCATGACCAAATCAGGTTCCATTTTCCCACTAAATAATGGTACTCCCTCAAGTCCTTTTCCACTCAAGGCTTTCAATGCCTTCAAGAAAGGCTCCTCCTCCAAAATAGGTCAGGTTCAGGGACCTTGTCTTCCTCTGGAACCTCTTCTTCCTTTGGTCCCGTTCCTTCCAACCTTGCATTGTTCAATGCTTTCTCAAGTTGCTCTATTCTTTCTTTTAAAGACTTGTTGTCCTCTTCTTGTTCTTCAACCCTCTTGGCTAATTGTGCATTTTTCACCATGACGGGAGTTTCACTTGACTCAACCTCTGACATATATTCCTCTTTCCCAAATCTTTAGCTTGCTCTGATACCAATCTGATAGGGAGGCTGTAGGAACTCAAACACACTATTTTAGAAGTTGCAGGAAGCAACCACAGATTCCTGTGCTAGGCCTTGTCATAGACCTCCTTGGTGAAATTGTTGTTCCACCTTAACCTATAGGAACTTTACCTTGTCTAAGTTCCCCTGGTTCTCCTGCCAACCTCACTATCTTGACAAATTTTGAATAACCCAACCAATCCTTGGTTCAACGCTTCATTCTCCTTTGGCCTTTAATCTACCCTAAAGACCAAATAAACTCAACCTTTTTCTAGGTTCTTGCAGGGGTTAGAAAAGGTCACAAAGACTTCAAAATGACTTGTCTAGGGTTCTTAAACAACCACAAGTTTCTATCTTGCCATCGCTTTCACAAGATGCTTTCCTAGGGTTTGAATGGCTAGTAGCCATTGAGCCTCTGAACAGAAGTAAATTGCTTTTCCCTCCTAAACCCACCAAAGGACTTAGGTTCTTGACTTAGGTAATGTGTTTCCCCTATCTACACCTTCAAGATTTCAAGGTTTTAGTCTTGCTCAGGCCGTGTGCTGTCCAAACACCAAATTGGTCAAGCAGCTAGGGTTCTAAACTACTCAGAAACAGTTTTAGGACTGTGAAAAGTTCTCCTCCTAAATGGATTGTTGGGCTCTCTTCCTTATCACCATACGTGGCCAAGACCTTCCCCTAAATTCTCCAAAAATAATTTTTCGAAAATCTTTTCTCCCCTGCAAGTTATTAACGCTGTACTGCAGCCTTTCCTAGCGGGCTCTTCACTAGCTCGCCTAGGGCAAGGCGTTTCTTCCAGCTTCTGCAACCAAAGAAAACCTAACACCTACCATATGTACACTACCATATTTACAAGCATGGAGCCTAGGCACATTTCCCAAAAGGCCGTACAATTTGTACGATGGGAAGGCACCCTAGGACTCCATTATTAAAAACAGCTTGCTACAGGACTGAAAATGACAGAAAACAAAGTATTTACAGATAAAAGAAGGAAAAAGGTATAAAAAGACAGAAAGATGGCACTTCAAGCTTATACAATGTAAATACTACATACTACAAACAAGAAGATAGCAGAGCTACGCCATTAAAGTTCAGTTTTTAACACAAAAATGCAGAAAAACTGTCTTTGTACGTTTTTTTTTCAATTTTCAAAGAAATTTCACTCAACATAAAAATGTCTAACCTCTTTCCAAAGTCGAGGCATGCCTTAAATAGGCTTCCAAAGCAATTTAGATGCTTGGTCGGGCTTCAAAATGACCTAAAAACAACTTTTGTAAAACCCGTTGTGTTTTCAGACACCTTGCCAACACTAGACAACTTAACAAATGATGTTGTAAAGTTATTTAGCACTTGTCACCTTCTTTCCCAAAGTTCAAAAACACCTAAGCACCTAAAATAATGGTCAACATGACCTTATGATAGCACAACAAAATTAAGAACTCAAAAACAAAATAGTCCTTTTGCCAGGTGCTCTACACTAGAAGAGCATGATGATACTTGACAGTGCACAGAGATATGGATAACAAAGATGGACAGTCACAGTCAGCAGTGCTCAGAGGACGCAATAAATGATTCAACACAATAGTAATCGAATTGGGCTTCACACAAAATTATATAACACAGGTGCAAGTAGTAGGTAAGCCATCAATTTCCACAACCTTTGCTAGCATCCTCACTGCCTGTGCCAAAATGGGAGCGCTGGGACGGGGAGCGCTGGGACGGGGAATGAACACATATCAAAGCATAACAGAGGGGCTCTTCACTAGGTGAAAAGGTCCCAGCTGTCATAAAAATGTGGGAGCACAGAAAAGGCATGTAAACTGTTTTAAAGAATGCCTCAAAGAATGTATCTTCAGGGACCACATTGATTGCAAAATATGCGCAACAGGGATTTATTGAAGAGGCTTAGAAACTTCAAGCAGATGAAATTAGCAGGTGGAAAGCAACAGGTTATTAATTTAAACCTTTAAACTTCCTATTATGCTCAGGTGCTGTGGCTAAGACAGGCTGACAATGGTATCAGGGAGATTATTTAAACCTCTACAACATTCTATTTTCAAGCACTGCATATGTGACAGGTTGCCAATGGAATCTGGGAGGCTATATACACCTCTACAGTCTTCTATGTTCAAGTGTTGCTGCTGTGACAGGTTGTAAAATTTGTGAAGGCTGGAATGGGATTTAATGTACCACTTGGGTTTCAGAATTTGCAGTTGCAGACTGGTAACTCCAAAACGCAGAATTATTCATCGCTCCTTGCTGACACTGTGGTTGTTAAGGATAAAGCGCCTGAAAATGCAACTGGGGTTAGCTCCAAAGTATACACTGATGTTGCATACTCATTTAACGACGATGATGAAGAGGAGGTAACGAAACAAATACCCAAGGGCGCGGTAAATGGGGGAGAATCAGGCATGCAAGGAAAAAAAAAAACAACAAAAGTTAACCTAACTTAACCGATTGCCATGAGGAACAAATAATTAATTTCCACAGATGATCTGAAGCAAGGAAGGAGTCTGGAAAAGCAGAGAGAACTGCACTGGTGACGAAGGAGAAACCCTAGTTTTCAAAAACAAACCGATTAAGCCGGCAGCAGATAATAAGGTCAGGAGGTGGCATGCAAGACAGGGTGAAATTTCGAGGGAAGGAAGGAATGGCTAAAAGCCACAGCACCAAAGCTACATGACTACGCCGAGGAAAGCACTCAGATTCATTTCACATTGGCGGCAGAAGCATACAAGGGATGACACCTTCTAATACAATCCTGAGCAACTAAGGTAAAATGAAAATCATTTTCTCTTGGCTTCGACTAAAGGGATGGTAATTGGTAACGACTTGAAACGTTGAGCAGACCAAGAGAATTAAATAATCTTCTCGTTGGTCCTCAACTCCTCACTTGAACAATCTATTCATTGCCGGCCATCAGAAGGCACGCGAGCCAAGCTCCCTCCAAGTTTGAGGAGGCTACGGTTACAAAAATGTAATAAGTCGATTCCATCACTAAAATGGCATAAAGTTAAAACCTAAATGTGCTCATTTTAGGATCTTGACAGTAGTTTTTATTCTAATAAACACACTCCAAAATCATCGCGGGAACCAACCTTACAAACTGCAGCTCGCCAAATTAAAGAAGTGAAAGGTCAATACCAGGGAGGAAGAATTTGGGGGAGCAAACCATAGCAGATGCTTGCCAGCGTCCTCTATCCCTGCGCCAAAATGGTGGCTTTCGAATCTCCAAATCAGTGAACCAACACCGCCCCCTCCATTCTCCTTCCATTACGCTCTCCAAAAAAAAGATTAAATCCCCATCCTCCCCCCCGCCCCAAAGAATGCAGAAGAAAAAATATATGTCCATAACAAGGTACGAGGACTGTTTTACTGAAAGGCTCAATGAAACATGACCTCTAGGAAACATGCAAAAGGGGCACGGGGACTGCTTGAAAGAATGCCTTCCTTTCCCCGATGACAACATAACTCTCCCGAATGAAATAACACGCCACCTTCAAATCCTCTTGCCAAGGGTGGGTACCGTTATTAATTCGAGTTGTTTGCAGCCTATGAAAACAATTCTAATGGGTTCTATTATTAAATTTTATCGCTTTAATATATATATATATATATGAATATATATATTTACTTCCATTTATTTTCACATAAGGAAAGGATTAAGAACCCATTTGAAATAAACAAAAGAGATGCCTTACCTTTAAAAAAAATAAAGTCCCTAAATATCTATTTTATTCTATTTTAAATTAATTACATTCCCCACCCAGAATAAAGTAGTTTCCTTTATTTTATTTTATTTTTAAGATGAAAATATTACTAATGAAACTGTGTGGAGACTTTTATCCTTCCTTATATGTTTATCTCATGGTAGAATGTACGTGTATAAACTCCTAATACAATTATTAATTGTATATGATTCTTATACACATATTTTTCCGCCAACAAACATGGCTGTGCCAAGTTTATAAATTTTGATCATAAACAAGTATATAAAAGCTTGTAATGATAATAAAAGACATAAAATCAGACAACCATCTCGAACGATGTAAAAGATTTATTGACCTATATATATTATTATCCTTGTTAACATCTACCATTATAATATCTTAATATCCAAGTCAATATTTAATTAGATTCCTCCCCGATGTAAATATTTTAAAATAAATTGCTTCACATGATAAACTTTGAAAAGAGAGCATGCAACAACATTTAAGAACAATAAAGAAAACCTAATGAAATACATGCAAACCTTTTTTTTTTAATTTCAGCACTTAGTTCCATTTGTTTTTTTTTCCAAGCTAATCAGATTAGTTCAGATATGCTTGGCTAATAGTTAATTTATTCTAAAAGAATTAAAAAGTGGAGACAGTATGGCTATGGCTGTGGCATTGGAGAATCGGCATCTGATGGAGGGAAAAGATTGCAGGACTTGTACAAGATGGATTTATTAAATAGGCTTTAGAAACTTTCAAGCAATTGCAATTGGCAGGTGATGCCAAGGAACCAAGGGGGTTATTTAAAACTTTTACACCCTTCTATGTTTCAAGCAGGCTATTTAACCTTTATATTTTAATTGCCTTTCAATTTAAAATTTTAATCTAATTAAATAATTTAACTAGGCCACCCAAACTATTAAGTTCTCCACAATTTTTAAAATATAATAACCAACGAAATAAATGACATAATGGATAACTGCTTACCAGAAGAACAAGTAAGGCCGAAATGGAGGGACATTACACTAGAGGTTCATCATGATCTGAATACTCAAAGTCACTCTCGACAACATTCTCTACAATGCACTTTACTATATCACTTGGTCTCCGAACACTCCGCACTAATCTCCTACGAAAGGGTCATGCCCTAGGTGGTATCTGGGTCTACCCAAAGTGTCGCATGAATTGATCATAGTAGAAGGGATGTATTATGTAGTCAGGGTGGCCAACTAAAAATCTATCTAGCTGTAATCTCCCAAACTACCTCATGGGATTCGGCCAGTGAAGTGTAAGCTGATAGGATCTCCAGAGGATCTCGTCCTCCTCTAGTCAATCAAATCTCACTCTCCAAAAGTGTAAATCTTCATACTGCCACAACCATCATAGAGGATAGCTAAAGGCCCAAGGATACCCCACTGCTATCGGACACTGGAATCCTATAGGTCTATGTCATGACCACTATTTTCAACAAGTAATTTATAATTCAATATTTTGATACATTTATTATTTAATTTAGTTGAATGATTATATAGTTCATACTTGAATGTTTAATTAAATTAATTAGTAGTGGAATAAGAGTGCAATGAAACAAAGAGAATTTATTATAATTTAAGTATAGATTCTATTTTGCAAATAAATGATAATGATTCGTTATTTAGAATAATTATTTTATTTGCAATTGAATGATATTCTTTAATATTTATTTGGAATGAATATTTAATTTACAATTTTCTTTAATTATTTACCAAGGATAAATATTAAACATGAAAAGAAGTATTATTTTATTATCAAGATTTAGTTACTTTCGGTTTCAATATTTCGTGAATGGAAAAAATGGGGAAGAAATCTTTAATACAATCCTATTCGCAATACATCCTTTTCGAATACTGTGACAGCGAAGAATCCCAAATGGCATGGTAATATGTATTACCGTCGGCCTTAAACCCAACTGAATGTCCTATTCAGTTCAACGCCAGGCACATGAATTTAATGGCATCTCATAGTCCCTTTCAAGAGGAGAACGGCTTAACACCTGATAAAGATTGGGGGGTTACACATCAGAATGTGGGGAATCCTCCTTGTGAACCTGCATCTGGCCCCTCCAATTTTGTAGAAAATAGCATCAAGCAAGTTAAATCCTGAAAGGATCTATGCTGAATGGCGCCTTAGTGGATGATTAGTTTGGGGGAGAGCTAGCTAAGTCTCATCTCTACGATGTGGAGAAGGCTCAACTTCCTTCTATGCTCATCTCTTAGATTCATTGTAGACTTCTCTAGTTTTGGGGAAGGTGGAACATCCAACCCCAGTCGAATTCCACAGGTAATGAACGCACTCTTAAAGACATTGTATGGGTGACTTCAACATGTGTTGTGTAGAATAACGTACAAGTCTTGAGGACTACTAAATCGAGGCTCGTGAGCTGGGGTATTTCATCCAAGATCCAGTGTCTATCTCAACCTAGCCGCAAGAAGGAGCCATTAGGAGTCTAGGCTCATTTGTGGGATTGGATTTGAAGCCTGAAATCTGCTTGCATGAAGGTCTCCCATATCTTTCATGGTATGTTTTGAACCCCTATAGAAGTTTTTTGTTTCATATCATCACTATAGTTGAATTTATTCATACAATTCGTGAATAGAGCTCCATTATTAGATGTCTAAGATCCCACATTTGCTCAGATAGACATGGATCATGCATTGCGATAAATACGGTGCCATCTTTTTACATGTATTTTGTGTTGTAATTCTAACCAGGAAAAAAGAAACTCATATTGTGTTTATGATTTAGTTTGACCAAGGTGTTATATCAACCTCCATTTCACACTTGTTGCAATGCTATTCCTTGTGATCTCCTTGATCCTATGTCATTTTGATCGCCGTTGGCTCGGTGGAGAATCCTATCGTCTGAGGGACCTCGTTGAAAAGGAAGAATTTCTCAAGAAATTGTGAATAAGATAATGCATGTGTAGTTAATAGATTCAGTGTTACTGATTTCGTTCTTAGAGTCACTGCAAGTGGTCTCTTCTCTAAAATATGCATGACTGCTAACTTAGATGATTCAAATACTACTTGTGCTTAGCTGGTTTGTACCAAAATAGTATCATCCATATTATAATGCCAATCCGATTAATCATCTCACACTCGAATCCGTCGCAGGACTGTAATCCTGTTGCAATGACTATCAAGATTTGGTATGGAATCTACCTTAGTTTCTTTCGTGGGAGGAAAACAAATTTTGTGTTTATAGCTTTCCCAGTCGAATTCGCTTCATTTGAATGGGTCGGGCTTTAAGTATCACACACTAAGCCTCGATGGTGTATGATAGCTCCAAGGTTTGCTTGTACCAAATTATTAGAAGACTTCACTCTGCCTTCCACCAAGAACCTAACAATTTCTAGGCTCTATTTTGACTTAGATCATTAACTAAGCTTTACTCTAACTCTGCTCCAAGAGTTTCAAATCCTTGTGCTTAACCTTAGAGGACTTAACACCATTTAAGCTTATAGTCAATCTCCTACACTTAGAAGGATCTAAGTGCCATCTTTATCATCTTGCTTGAACTGATTGCAGGGGAGTTAAAAACATTGTTTTCTTGCATTTCACATTCACTTGAATGCATCTTGAAGGGTCTTCTATCCTCAATCTACCCAATCTCAAGATTTGGCCTTGAAGAGGCCTAATTTCTACTAGCCCTTACTAGTCAGTTTTCTGCCTTTTGTTCTTAAACTTGACAAACAACCTAGCAACTAAAAGGCACTTTCAAATACCCTTGTAAGTCCTTTTTTTAAATCTTTCAATAGTGTTAGGACTCAAGCTTTCATCCGTACGGTGGATTCCTACAAACAAGGACTATTAGGGATAATTGGCCTAATACTTAGGGTTTCACTGTTCTTTGATTCAAATCCCCTTCCAAAGGATTGATTGAAGCTTCAACCCTTTTGTTAAGTGAAGATATTTTCTAACCCTACCTGAAGCTATATAGATTTCGTATAGTGGTCTCTTCCCCTGCCTATTCTCTTTATCTTTTCTTCCTCAAACCACTAACCGGACTACTCTAGCTCACTTAGGGTTTGAGTTTTATAACCTTAGCTCCATTCCCTATGCTACCTACTATTAAATATTTACAAATGTGTGGCTCCCCTTCCATATCCTACTAGTCTTAGGAAGATCCTGTGGACAGAGTTTATGGGGGAGCCATTTTAAAACTCGTTGCTCAAAACAAAGAAAACTAACACCCTACACTCTAATCTAAGATTTGGAAATAGCAAATCTACACTAGCAACCTATATACAAGATGAAAGTTACACTATAATTAAACCAAATGAACACAAACACAAGCAGTAAAATCGCGATACACAAAGCCCCTTTGGTAACACTGCTTCAAAAGCACACGTAACACGTGAAAAAATGTAATTTCTCTTCACACAAAGCCAAAAATTGATTACAATGTCTCTCATTGCTCTCTACGAGCCATCACAACTATTTGGGATGCCTTTACCATGTTTCAAGGGCAGTTGCTCGACTCCACATCCCTGATTTCAAGGGAATCCAATCTAACTGAGTTGCATGCAACCTAACAATATTGCCATGCAATTTTACAACAACTTTGCAACTTCCATAATTGTGTCATGATCCTAAAGCTTAGGACCTCTAACACCTTGATCTCAAGCAACCAACATCTTAACTGCCTCTTGGCATCTTCAAATAATGAGGATGTGGTTTTAACACATTTAATGCTTTATATTCTAACATATGTTGTCCAAAGCTAAATAAAACAACATTTAACAACATTGATAACTAAGAAGACATTAATCCTAATGATTAACTCACCACACTCAACCAAGACCTTCTAAGGTCCACAACAAACACACTAAGATCCTGACTTGGCTAAGGTTAGGTACAAGCCAAATTTTGAACAAACCAAACTAGAGTTTAGCCTAGGTGCTCCTACACCATTCTCCCCAAAACAGAAAATTTCAATCCACCCTTGGATTGAGCAAGTTGAGATCAATGCCCAACTTCTTGAACTCTGCCTCCTTGATCCACACTGCATCAGCATCAGGTTGATCATGCCTCTTAATCAAATGTTCTTTGTACTCCTTGGTTCTAGTTCTCTTATAGACTCTAGTGTAAAATATCTTGTCGGCTTGCTTGACTGTAGTGGAGGGTAGTTTGAGTTCTTCCACATCTTGGATGACTTCATGAAGGGTCTGATCCATGTTTGGTGGTGATCCTCTGTAATGCACCAAATCTGCAACATTAAAAATAGGGGACAGTCCATTGTCATATGGTAATTGCACCTTGAAAGCATTACTTCCATACTTCTCCAAGATAGGACAGGGACCTATCCTCTTCATTTGCAACTTATGAGGAACTCCTTTCTGTAGTCTAGACTTGTTCAAATGCACCATTACTAAGTCTCCAACATTGAATTGGACTTCTTTCCTATGCTCATCCACCTTAGTCTTATGTTTCATGGTGTTTTCTGCCAGTGTCTTTCTGACTGTATCATGGATCTCCTGCATTGCATAGGCAAAGTCATCAGCATATCCACTCCCTTTGACTCCATCCTTCAACTCTCTTAGCTCATAAACACCTCTAGGATGTAGACCATAAACAATTTCAAAGGGACTCTTCCCTGTTGATCTATTGATAGTATCATTATAGGCATATTTAGCTTGCCCAATCAATTGATCCCATTGTTGACCATACTCCTTGGTCAAACATCTTAAGAGATTTCCAAGTGTCCTATTAACCAATTTCTGGCCCCAATCTACATCGCTTTGGGGATGGTATGCAGATCCAATGGGATAAATCGAGCCCATTCTTTTGCCAAAAGTCTTCCAAAAATGACTCATAAACTTGGTACTGCGGTGATACAATGCTGATTGGTAATCTATGAATCCTTACTATCTCAAGAAAGAGAGGCTATTTGACTAGCATCATTGGTTGTTTTGCATGGCACAAAGTGAGCCATTTTTTTGAATATGTCTGCAACCACATAAACACTATCCATAGCTTGCCTTGTCTTGGGTAAACCAACTACAAAGTCCATACTCCAGCATTCCCATGGCCTAGTAGGGATAGGCAGTGGTTGGTATAGGCATGCATTTGAAGAAGTACCCTTGGCCTTTTGACACACCACACAACTCTCCACATACCTCCTGACATCTAGGTTCATCCTTGGCCAATAGTAAAACCTTTGAACAAGTTCTTGAGTTTTGGTGATCCCAAAATGACCACTCAATGCACCATTATGCTTTTCTTGTATCAAGTTCTCTCTAATAGAACCTCTAGGAACACATAGTTGATTTCCTTTAAACAAAATATCACTTTGGAAAGTATATTCAACATATTTTCTATG